>WKFP01015538.1:290755-306753 GCA_011057875.1 Pterocles orientalis | reverse complement strand
TGTAGTGAGAGGACAAGGGGTAATGGGTATAAGCTAAAAGAGGGTAAATTTAGGTTAGACATTAGGAAGAAATTTTTCACTATGAGGGTGGTGAGACACTGGAACAGGTTGCCCAGGGAAGTTGTGGATGCCCCATCCCTGGAAGAGTTCAAGGCCAGGCTGGATGTGGCTTTGGGCAACCTGGTCTAGTGCGAGGTGTCTCTGCCCATGGTAGGGGGGTTGGAACTTGATGATCTTTAAGGTCCCTTCCAACCCTAATCATTCTATGATTCTATGATTCTATGAAATTGGCTGGCAGCTGTAAAAACTGAGGAGTCTCTGGCAAACCCCATCTTGGGTGGCTGGCCATTCTCAGTATATGCTTGAGCCTGACAGAAGATACATGACCAGGCACTGCAAAAAGTCTGAGCAGACCACAGCCCCTGCCTCACAGGGAGGTGACTGGGGGTGTTTTGCTGGACATAGTACACTAAAGGGCAGAGAAGGAAGCAAAAAAAATCTCTTTCTCTCTCCACAGGGCTTCTGCTAGCAGGAGCTACCAAAAAAAAAACTTCTTAAAGGTGTTTTGGCATGAAAATATTTGGAAACTGGACATAAGTAAATCTAAAGGAACTGAAAGACATCCTTTCAGCCCATGTATTAGTGAACGATACAACCGCAAATTCCTGCCATTTTATTCTTTTACAGCCATGGGGGACATCCAGAGATTTCACAGAAGGTGAGTAAAAGCCATCCAGTCTGTCTGTTTACCACCGATCTTCCCCTTGATATATTCCTCAACCCCTATCATTCCTCCCCTGAGAGCTGTTGTCACTAACTCATCACTCCTCCTCTGCCTTAAAGGACACTATCCGCAGCCTCTGAGACACTGCACTAGTGCTGATCTATTCATCATCTGGCAGACAACACTCTCACAGGCAGTTCCATTAGCAATATCCATCTCAATGACAAAGTATGTCTTTTACGTGTCTGGTTGAAACCACATAGATGTAACTGTTGAGCTGGGCCTCTTTTTTTGACAATGGAAATCAGTGACCTAGTGCAAGTTGTGTTTATTACCCATTTGGTTTCAATCAGCTGGGTTGTCAGAAGTTTCGCCTTAAAAAATAGCCTGTATCCTTTGGTGACAAGCATGCTGCTTTGGTTGAACTAAGAGAACTAGTAACAAATATTAAGCTTTCCGCATAAGGCCAAAAAGCTCCCCCCAAAACCCCTGGTCTTTGAAATCTGAAGATGCATTTTAAAAGATTAAACTTTCAAAATTAGGTTGAGAATATTGGGAAAGGAAGCTCGCAACCTATTGAAGCTCTGCACTTAACTTCATGTTATTATTGTTGTTTAAATGAGAAAAATAACCCAGAGAAAATTAAATGAGCAATTTTCATATGAATGCCTCATTATTAAGATTCACAGTACGAAGTGTCATGCGGCTTCATAATAAATCTATCTGAACAAGGTAGCAAATACCTACTGCCTTTATAATGGAGAAAACATTTTGCATTACTAATGTTCCTGAAATGGGCTGGCTGAATGGATTTTTTCCTTAAACTTATAGCCACAGGTTAAATGCTGCAGCATTTTCCAGTGGCAGCATCCATCATTCTATTCTTTGGCAGAAGGCTAAATCACCCCAATTAAATTAATCAGTGTCTTCAGCTACTACTGTGCTCTTTATCAACCCTCTAACATTGTATATTCTGAAGATAGGTCCTTAAGTGCAATAATTCCAGGCATTGGTTCATTAGCAAGTATGATCAACATGGGTTATCGAAAGCATTTTTCATGCATAACAAATGGAGCAAATTACTGAAACAATATAAGAAGTATCTAAGATCTACAGCAGGCTGATTTACATGATGTAATATTTCATTAACATAATTAGAAGCAGATTTATAGTAACTTAATTTTCCACATTATTTTGTCTAAAGGAGACCAGAGACACTGCTGCTTCCTGCAGAAACCTTGTGCCCTGCCTGGCAAAATGTCAGGTGAAATTAGACTATGCAATGAAGAAAATGTTATTTTAGACGGTGATACAATCCCTTTAGAAATCTTGCTGATTGCACACAGGCTGTGTAATTACAGACAGTCATGAGTTGTACTTCATTAGAATGACAAAGTCTTGGCATTGGAGAGACATTTAAGGCAGCCAGTATTAAATGAACACAACTCAAACACACTTTTAGGATCATCAAATCTGAAAAAAACAACAACGCGGGGGGTGCTTAAGGCACCTGATAGCGATATAGTTGCATTTTTCCCCCCAAAGATTAAAATAACTCTGTATTTAATTTATTTACTTTTTTTGCATAGGGAAATCCTGTGAATCTTATAATCTTATATGCACATCAGCAGCAAACTCAACCATGCAAATAAATCCAAATTGCACAAAACTTAGAAAGGGAAATGTTTTGTTTTCTGTACAAATTATGTAATTTCTTCTTGTTAGTTGACACCACATCACCTTGAATTTTCTGTTGAGATTTGATTTATGGCTTCTGTTTCAGCTCCTTTGTGAATCCTCAGTAGTGAGCAGGTTTTGCATATCATTCCAACACGCTCCCTACAGGGAAAATTGCTTCCCTTGCACAGAACACTGACATTAATTAAAAAAGAAAAATTAGGAAAAAAAGATCAACAACAACCTGGTCATGCAAGCTTTCCTCACATGGCATTTACTGCGGCCACTGTAAACCTGGCTACTCACCTGAGTGTTTAGAAGACTGGACCGCTTCATACTCACCTCTCACAACAAATTTGGATAACCAGAATAAATTTTATGGAATTAAGTCATTGAAAGTTCTTTCTTCCCAGCACAGCGGTTTTATATTCCTCTACAGGTACATATTTCTGTTTGGGCTTGATCATTTTTAGCCAATGACTTGACCCATTTTACAACCACCCTTACGCTCGAAACTGCTGCAAGGGATGGGCAGCAGTCTCCAACCCAATTCCATCTACCAGACCTATGTATCAGATGAGAACAGCAAAGAATAGGAACAGAGCCGAAACTAGAGAGAACACACAATCTGTCAGTGTTAATCCTTTCCAATATTCCATTTCACACCAGAGAGGATTTAATTGTTTCTTAAATGGCTCTAGGGTCTCTAGAGCAAACCTGTCTAACAGAGCAGACATTTATTTGAAAGAATCTTTGTAATAAATATTGATCTTCCATATCTGTAGATCATTCTGGAGACATAGCAATCTCTTCTTGCCTAACTAAACTATGCTAATATGAAAATGTATGCCAAGCCCATAAGGCACAACAGATCTGCCAGAGTGTGGAAATGCCTGGAAGTTGTGGGCTCTGAGCAGGGAGGCAGAGAGACACAGGAACTCTGCCTGCATGCTAATGAACTCCACCAGATCGTAATCCATCCAGATGCAATTTAAATTCCCTTCTACAACTTCAGCCTTGAAGCCTTCTAGTTTTCCCTCAGCTATAAGATAAGCAGCTGTGCTGAGGTGGTGATGGCACAGCAGAGGTGACAAAGGGCAAGAGACTACTCATTGCCACTTCCCTTTCCCCAGGATTTGAAGGCTGTGTCAGTCACTAAGCCAAACTCAGAGGGGTAATCAAAATGTCATTTACTTCATCTCCCCGTAGCATTTTAACTTTTAGCCTGTAAGCACTCCTGGATTTAGGGCTGGCAAGAACCTTTTAGTAATCATAAAGCACACATTCCCGCAGACACGTGGCAGCACTTAAAAGCATTTCACTTCCACTCGACATGGAGCTTTGTTAGCGATGTCAGACAATATTTCACCAGCTTGGCTTATGCTTTGCACAGACACTCAGCTTCCTACGGAGGTTTAGGTCTAATGGAAGTCAGCCGATTTATTGCCCACTCCAGCACCGCCCAGAGTTCCAAGGAAACCATAGAAGAATTGCTGGGCTTTATTTCAAGTGGTGCCACAGCAACCCAGCAGTGCTGCATTTCATTTTATGTGGAACTTAGTTTGAACTTTAGACTAGCTCCCCACAATCATTTCCCTTCAACTTTCTGTAGATGGGATTTACAAATTGCAATTCTTCAACAGTGCTCAAATGCTGCCCTAACATGTAATGGGGAAGATCTGGAGAAACCCTTCTGTTTTCAGTAAAATTACTCATAACTTACACCTGTTAAAAGCAGAATTTGTCAAAGTGATGTAGTAATGACAATCTAAGACAAACTGCTACGTTTTGGGGGTTTTGTTTGTTGCTTGGGTTTTTTTTTTAATAAGTGGTAACAGACAGCTGCTCCCCATGAACATCCAGAGCCCTGCTAATTGCCCACAGTTAAATCAACTGAAAAGTATTTGAATGGCCATTTACCAGTATTTGCATATATGAAAAGATTTTACCCATGCAGATGCATACAGATGTTCAGTTTCATAAAGTGGTCCTCAATGTTTTCTTTTTTGTTTTAATACAACTCAGTAATCTGAAGGAGTTACGCAAATTGGTGAATGGCTAATCTCAGCTTTTCATCTTTAGTGTTATTTTAAAATCAAGTTGAGTGATTCCTCTAGTGATTACTTTCTAACATCTGGCTGGTAGCTTATTTGAAGACGGTGGCATCATTTTGAATTTTAATGAAGACCATGCTGCATAGATCACTGACATTAGATTCCCTACTGGCACACTTGGCAGAGCAGTCTTTGATGGTAAACTGAAGCAAGACAAAAAGAATTGAATGTCATTATGTCCCTACAACCAAGTAATCCAGATCAAGGACTGTCCACAGCATCTGAGTGTGACAGCCACAGTCAGTCTTTATGTAGCTGAGGGGCAAAGTTAAGGACTAAACTTCAGGTCTCTTGATGTAGGCTATATCATGTGTTCTACAGTAACTTAGAAAGGCATGATTTTTTTTTTCCCACACCTAAGAAAGCCAAAAGGCCACACTGGAATTTAACTTGTATGAACTAGTATCTTTAGACAGACAATACTGAATTGCTTTGTCAAACTACATACTATACTACTGTATTCCTATGTTCCTAACAGACAGTCATAGCACAGACTGAAACAGGGGAAAAAACCTGAGCTATACTAAACTTGACAAGTGAGTCAGAGTCTACTTGCTTAGGTTCCAGGTCTTTCATTCCATTCTGTGCTCTAAATTCAGCATGGAAGAGGATGCACTACTATATGTCTTGGTGTGGTTACACTGCAGCTTCAAAACAGGGGAAGCTCAGGTCTGTTAGAGACATCCTGAAAATACAGAGAACACATAATTTGTAAGGCTGATTTCCTCAGCTATATCTATAGCATGTTAATTTATGCAGAAATACAGCTGTACATATGATGGTCTTGCTTTTCTCCCTACTGGCTCTGCAGAGTTAATGTAACATTAAGCATTTTCATAAATGATCACTCTCGGTGGTCTTCAAACTGAGAGAGCTCTCACCCTGCATGAGCTATACTCTGCTTTTCCTCCACTGACTGTGAGAGATATGAAGTGCGCTGAGCTCATTTCACATTGAGGGATTTGTCCTTCACAGTCACCAGAGCTGAATTGTCTGAAATTCAAACTCCAAGCAAGATCTCAGAGCAAAATAGAAACATATTTCTTATATTAAATACTATGACCTAAAAACATTCATACTGACTTTACTATGTGTTTTTTTACTGCACGGTAGTGAGTATGGACATTGAGGATGCCATCTACTGGCAAAAAAACCACAATGGTGAGTAATTCCATAGCAGGCGATTTCCAAAAAAAGGGAAAAGGTAAGAAAACATGATGTGGGTTGTTAGTTTTTTGGGTTTTTTGTAATTGCTCATTTCAAGTTTTTTAAATCAAGTAGTTGTAGCTGCATGATATGATGCTGAATTTTATGCAGAAACTTCAGTGGGAATGAGTTTTGAACCTGAAGTATATTATTACAACTTACTTTTGTACCAGAAAAGTATAATATTTGAAAATATTAGCAATTTAAAAGACATCAGAGATAATGAGAAAATATTAATAGAGCTGCAAGACTGAGATTGCTCATACTTTCCGATGCTTCCTCTTATTTCACAGGATCTCAAAAATTACTCTCAAGAGTTCTTTAAATACTTGGTGAGAACATTCACAGTCTTTCACACTAAAATCTAAAAAATCATCAAACTCAGCAGTGAATCTGTTTGTTACTGTGCTGTCAGCTATAGCAACTGTGATTCCAAGCTTTAAATGGCCAATTTTTGATTTGATCATGAATAGTCATCTCGGTAGAGAATAGCTGTCCTGGTAACTCCACTTACAAAGCAGTAACTGTTGTCATAATACTATGGCAAAGCAGATTCACATAAGCTACACCTCTGCTGGTCTGAGAATCATCTTTGCGGTTTTGAAAAAAATGTCTTTTTTTCTTTTCCCCAACGATTATTGATGAGATGTTTTTATTGTGTCCAGTCCACACCTAGCCAACAACCATATATACTATTAGATATACTACCTAATGAAAAACAGTTGACCTAATGTTTTCTGAAAGTGTCCCATCTTTGCAAGTCACAGACACGGAACAGTACAGGGACTAAAATTTGGTGGGGTTCAGCAAGGACTTTGGTCTAAATGTAATTTGATCACTGCCTAGATTAATGTAATAATCACTGACAAAGAAACAGTAATCTGCTCAAAAGGAAGACCAACAGAAAAAGTTAGAAGTGCCAGAAGTAGCCTCCATCATATTTAATAGCAGAGAGGAGCCAGAAGGACTAAAAACTACTAAACATCATTTGTGAGCAGAGGCACCTCTGACCACAGCTTTTTCTAAACTTACCTCTTAAAAAAGTAAACTCTCCTTTGTCAGCTGTGGTGCGGCTCCAAGAAAGCCTGGAAGTGCCAGAACTGACAAGATGTCATTCACATTTCACCACTAAATTACCATGACTTTCTATGACATAAAGGAAGACTGCAGGAGGAACAGCATGTGGAAAAGAAAAAAAAAGTGTCATCTAGGACGAACACATGCTTGTTTGTAGTCTTGAAAACATCTGCTAATATCAAAATTCACCATTTTACTCATTTTAGGAAAGCAGAAGTGAATAGGATACAATGTTTAAAATAAGATGAAGAAATAAAAAATAAACCATAAAAATGGGAAAAATAATTTTGTATGTCAGTGTCACAGAACAAAGGCTTTGATCTACACTTTGTCCATGCAAAAACTGCCCTTGCAGAGACACCAAAACTATCTCCGAAACATGGCAGTAGAGCCCTGCCAACCCAGAGCTGTGGGGAAGCTAAACACTGTTGTGATGAGACCCTCCCAGTGGTCTTCTGAGGGGCCCATGGCTGATGAGATAATTCTGTTCCCAGGGCCTGGAGCCTGGGGTTGCACTCTCCTGATAGACGTACCAGCTCATCTGCTCAATATAGGCCTGCCTTGCTCCACCACTCATTCACCTACAAAACTGAAAGAAAGCCTTCAGAGTAGCCTCTTCTTTTAAAGTCATCCCTGCCTTTTTTGTGACTACAAGACAAGAAGGGAGAAAATGCTACCATGCCAGGACCAGAACATTGCCCCAGGGCTGAACGCACCAGACTAACTGCTACTCCCCTGGAAAACAGCAGGCACTGTCTTAAAAACTCATTCGATTATCAGAGAACCCTAGAAAGGCTTGAAAAACATGGAAGGACACAGGTAATTCCATAGATGTCCAGCTGTCTCCAACATCAGTAGGGAAAAAGACTCAAGTTAGAAATGGACTGAAAGTTAGAGGAGCACCAACTCTGAAGTGTGCTGTGTGAAACTAAAAAAGTGCCTGTAAAATACAGTAAAACTCTGCAAGAAACTGATCCCATGGCCTAGAATTTGCTTTCAGTTTAAACCAATTTAATTACAAAGGGAGCACACAGGCCATGAAACAATCCAGAATGCAAAACTGTACATTTTTGGGTAAGCATGGCTCTAACACGATTGTATTACACTGTTCAATGGACTGAACAGTAAATCTGTACTGCTTAAGGATATTTGAATGCTTTGCATCCCCTCTTTCCTGTGACTACTGTCTATATATGGTTGTAGAGAACCCTCATCCATTAGCATAGCCCAGAAAATGAGTTTCCCCACTCAACAGTTCCTCCTGACAGATTAATACTATCGGATCCTTCTGTTCAACAAAAAATGAGAATGTTGGCAAGGTCTCCTTCCACATGATAATCCCCTACTTGACATACAATGACATTATCCCACCAAAGCTAGAGAGAAATTGTAATTCTTGTTGTAATTACAGGCTTTAATAGTTACAGAGAGTTGTAGGTCTGTGCAACTATTCCCACTAGGGACTTTTCACAAATACAACTGGTGCAGCCAAACTATTTATGCAGTTGAGACAGTGCTATGATCAAAGGAGCCCATCTTACTTTTAAAGAATCACTTAAATAATACACCACCTCCATTTGGATTCCTTTTTTGTCACTTCCATGTATTATGTTGAAAGGTGATATGTTTTTCATTTAATCCAGCAATTGATGTTGTAGGACAAAGCAAACAAAAGACCATTTCAAGCTTTTTTTATATATAGTGGATTGAAATGTAAGAAGAATGACATTCTGTAATAAGATTATTTAAAAAGTGGACAGAAAGATTAATATGTATGAAGTTACTAGGAAATGTTAAATGTATAGAAACCTAATTAGTATTGAAAAATATTTAGATCTTCCAAGTCTAATGAACTTTTAGAATCTGGGCTTTCAAGCTGGTAATGATAAGATTGAAAAATTTAATAGTGCTAGACAAATTGTTATGAGTAATGCCATTAAATTATTAACTTGGGACAAGCATTAAATTCTATCCAGAGATACTCTTGAAGGCATTGCTTTCTATATCTATTTAAAGTAATGGTCACGCAGAAAATAATTTTTTATTGCTTTTTTTACAGTTTATCTAAATTCCATGCATGTTCTGGGAGACCAAGAAAACTTCCAGACACAGCCTGAGGTTAAGAAAGCAAGGTGGATGGCCATACTACCCATGCCAGGATGTCCAGGATGTGCGCTGGATGTCTCAAAGCCCCAAGATCAGAAGCAAGACCCCTCTAGTTGGGCTTTCTTCTTAGGGGTCTGTCAGACTTCATCCTGTATTTATTTCTCAGAAGTTCAACAATGGTGCCAGCAAAAAAACATGACTTGAACACAAAAAGATGAAAGCAAGGCTTCCCTCTTCTTTAATATTTTTCTAGCCTGTCTTGTCTGTCCCATATGTCCAAGGGAGTTTTCAAGGTGCCAATTTCCTCACACTTACAGTAGTCCAGGAAACCTCATTTCTTTCCTTGTGGTCGTTTGATAGGACCCATTCAAGACTGGAGTCCTGCTCTTGTTAATGGATACACACATTAATATTACAAGACAACCCTTTCTAGAATAGTTTCCTGGAATGGACTTAATTTTCTTCACAGCAGCCAGCAAGGAGTTGTATTTTGGACTTGGGCCCAGAACAGTGTTGATAACACACCGATGTTTTGGCCACTGATGAGCAGTGCTTGCACAGCAATCAAGGCTTTCTTTTGCCCCACTCTGCCCTCCAGTGAGTAGGTTTGGAGGAGACAAGAATTTGGGAGGAAACAAAGCTGGGACAGCTAACACAAGTTTGCCAAAGGGATGTTCCATACCCTGTAATATCATGCTTAGCAACAAAAGCTGAAGGTGAGGTTTTTAGTTTCCAAGGTGGCTGTTGTTCAAAGACTGGTTAAGCATTAGTCTGCCTGCAAGAGCAGTGATTTCCTTTGCTTTGCTGCTTGGTTTTTTCCTCTTTCCTTCACCAATTAAACCATCTTTATCTTGACCTATAAGCTTTCTTGCTTTTGCTCCTTCTAGTGTCTAGGGGTAGCTCAATCCACCATAAAGAGCTTACCAGACATAGAAAAGCTTATCTGTTACTCAGTACACGGGGCCCAAATATGGGACCAGTCTTTTTTCCAGAAGAGCTACAGAACCACCATAAAATTGGGACAGCTTCCAAAGGCTGCCTTTGGCAGGGAAGAGTTGACTTCCAGGTGAAGGTCTCCATAGCTCATTAGAATCACTCAGAGATTACACAGCCTAAGAATACGGCGCAGATCATTGGAAGAGTTTTTTGGTGTGGTTTTGGTTCTTTTGTGTATGTGGCTTTTTGTTTAGTTGGTCGTTTTTTAGTATTTTTTTAAATAAAACCCTAAGCTTCCCCCAGAGTTCTGATGGGCAGAATCTCCCACATACAGATGTGCAGGAGATGGGGACATAAGGGCAGAGGACAGTGACTCATCTCACCACTACAGACAAGCTCTCAAGTACCAAAATGCAAAATTTTGACATCAAAATAATACTGAAATTCACACAAATTTGTTTCTGAATTATTTTAATACAATTTTTAAATTTAATCTTGTCTTGTATCAACAACTAGTTCTGAATCATAAACAGACTAATTCCAACCAGTGGAAAAGCCAGGAACCAGAAGAGTTGTGCCTTTACATTTATGAGTCTGTGCTGCACACAGACAGTATGCAAACCCAAGCCATCAGAAGCACTGGCTTTTCTTCTCAACTCTATTAACAGACTCCCACCAGCGACTACAAGACAAAAGTAACCATCATGTATTTTTGGTGGGACCATCTGAGGTTTGATGCAAAAGCATAGGCCTCTGTTACAGAACTAACCAGATTTCTATTTGTGACTATCACTGACTAACGCACATACAGGAACTGAGAGATACTATGGGATACTCCCAGAAGACAGCAGCACCTGGATGTGCAGCCAGCACTAACGGATCTCTTGCATTTGTCTCTATAAGGAAGAGGACAGCTGGAGTTCCTCACACTGTTGCAAGGCCAAGAGCAGCAGCCACAGTGACAACTCCAATTCTGCAGTTGGCAATAGGCATTAACGTCTGCTCCCCATTCCACTGAGTCTAGAAACAAGGAGTGTCTCAACTCTTCTTCCCTGGGTCTGGTCCTATTATTGAATACAGTGGTAGTCAACTCACTGCAAATAAAACACCACTTTTACCTGGCAAGAAACAAGTTAAAATGTTCACTTTCTCCCTCATTAAAAAATGTGGTCCTTATTCTACCTTAAAAATACTAGATAGCATTTCCTCCAATACAAAGTCCAATCCAATTTTTTGGATTGAGTCTTTTCTCATTATAAAGTCCAATTACAAACATTTAATATTTCTCTCAAGTGACTGATAAACTGTACCAGAAAGTAACAGAAAATCCAGGCAATTAAAAAAAGATAAGTCTTAAGAAATCAAGAAAACAGACATCTGAGAAAAAAGTTGCCCATGACAACCAGAAACCAGATGAAAAAAGTGGCAATGATGTTCTGGTTACACCTTTATTATAAATCCATGATGGAAGAGATGACCTGCAGGGCACCTGTAAATGATACTGGGCAAGGGTCAAAAATAAAATACTGTTTAAGTCTTCAGTTTCAGACATCCTATGAAAAAAAAGTTAGGAAAGAAAGATTGAGGAGCCTCGTAAGAGACAAATTAAGAATTATAATTCTGTAAGTTTTTGTTAAATAACCTTTAACAGAATAACCCTTACGAACATACCATTAGGTGTGCTGAATTATCATTCTAATGAAGAAGAATGGGGATTCAAATCTCATAGTGAAGTTAAAATTCTATTATTATTCACAACTAACTTAACCCTGTGCCTCCGGTAGCTGCCTCACACAGGTCAAAAACCTGTTCCCACAAAATACAGGCTATTTAAAGACCACTGAACTCATTGTATGTACTTGTAATACAAAGCATTTAAAAATAACCTCTCAGTCATTTTGCTGATTCATGCTAACAGCTTAGCATCAGCAGGTACTGGTATTTTGGCAGCAATGTAAAATTCATGCTAATTTTCTTTGAGATCATTCTTTAAAAAGCAGAAATGGAAGTCAGTGCCAGAATGATTGTCACATAAGTGCAATAGTTTAGTCACTGAAAAAAAAAGATAAAGTCACTTATTAGCTCATTTCTGGAATTTTGATTAGTACTAAAAAAGGAAGGCTTTTGCAATTCATGTATCCGAACACACAGGCTGTTATACTGCAATCCTCTCGTGAGCCACCAAAATTCTAGCATCCATCACAAAAAAAGCTCACAAGTAGATGAGAAAGCTGTGCGCGCCCCCCAGCCGACCGCTCCCCCAAGGACAGTGCGGCTTCCCAGCCTTGCACCACTGAGCAGCCCTACTGCTGCAACCCTGGACTGCTGTCAGCAACACCCTGCAGGGACACCATTCACAGCCACAGCTGCGTGAGTCAGCTCAATTCCCTGTTTGAGTTCTATTCTGCCTCCATTTTCTTTCTTCCAAGATACAAATACTTCAAGACATAAAACAAGTCTGGCAGCCAATTAAAATTAACTGCTCCAAACATAAAATGAGCTAAACCAACATAACATAGTTATGCCAGCTAGCACGTCTCTAATAGCTGTAGAATCATATTTATAGGATGCTCCGAAATGTGCATACCGGACTGCTTGAGATTTCAAGCGGAATTAATTCCTAGGCACTTAGTGATGGTGCTCTGATACCAGGTGGGAAATTTTGTCTTGACTTTTTGTCTCTTTTCTCTTTCCTCTTTCTTTCATTTCATGTGACAGATTGTGCTGAAGTACCTATGTCCTCTTACTTGACAAATTTTGATGAACTGCAGTTTTCATTAAGACAGCAGTAAAACCATGCCCTGTAGATTTTATCAGTGACTCCATGAGGTCACATTGCAAGCTACGATATTAACAGGGTGTAGGTCTGCTTTGACAAAGGCAGTGGGACTATATGCCACTTTGGCAAAACATGGGCATTGATGACCAAAATTTCCATATCCAAAAATTATCCCCCTGATACTAACAATCTTAAAATGTAACTTCAGAAACAGTAACTTTCAGAATGAGAGCTGTTAAGGCTTTTTGGGGTAACAACAGTCTCAGAGAACAATGGCCTCCTCTCAGAAGCCTGAAGGAGGCAAGCCCACTTCTGCTGATGATGCAGGTGGCTGCCAAGGGGACACTGAACATCTCTTGCACTTTGCTGAGGTCCTCCCCGGCCACACAGAAGCTGGTTAAAATAAAGTCTTGGGCACAGGTAAGGAAAGACTTACTTAAACCAGTGCAGTCACCAGCTGCTGACTTCTGGGCAACAGGAGACCTCATGGTACCACTCAGATAGGAAACACATCTTCCACAGATACACGTTCTTCATATCAATGGGACAAAGTAGCCATAGTGCATTGCTTGAGTGGCATTTCTTAGAAGGTATGGGGTGACTAGCTACTGAACAGCTGTTTAAATAAAATGGATTTCATCTAGACAAGGGCTCGAATATGCCCCAATGCAACAGTCAGGTGTCCCCAGGTGGAAGATGAAGGACAAAAAAGCAGGTGTGGAAGTCTTGCAAAAGGGCAATCAATGGCTTCACCCTCCCACACCTCCACCCCAAAATGCACTTACTTGGTGTTTGAGAAGCTGTGTTACGTAGCTGAAATGTGTTTTTTTTAATTTTAACTAGGAAAAGATTGGTAGGTACTGCTGCAATAACAGAGCTCTCTCCAGAACACTCCACTTGCTCTGTCTCACTACCAGATACACAGTTCCTTTTCCAGCATGTACATATTACAGTTCATTTTTTTTGAATTTTTTTGTTCTTGTGATGTCAACGTGAGATGGACGTTACCAGTACACAACAGAGGAAACAGAGGAAAGCACTGGAGTACCCATTTTAAGTCATGTTGCCTGTTGTCTTGGCAACCAGTTAATAAGCTCTGTTACTCATTTTTCAACAGCACCTGACAACATCATCTCTTCAAGATTTGGTATTATTAAGGAGGCTGCTAACTCAGCTGCTTTACAAGGTATCAGAAAAGATCTGCTGGCATTTCCATTCTGAATCTTATTTTTCAGGAATCATAAATCATCCATAAATTGTCCAGCAGCTGAATATAGGATGCACAAATACCACTGTGACAATCCATTCCCTTGATAAGAGCACAAAAAGAGTGTTGGGATCTGGTCATGCTCCCTGCAGTATCAATATGCATGTTGCCATTCACTACACAGGGAGAAGGGTTAGACCTCAAATTCCTCAAGTGTAAACACACAAATACTTTGACAGACCTTCTCTCACATGTCTCTCCTTCAACATGGCAGGCACATGGTGTGGGGACAGGGATAGCCCTGTTTCCTCCAGCCTTGCTGTTGGATTAGGAGTCCTACCCTTCACATTGCTGTTGTGCATATCCTCAAGCTGCTTTCAGAAGCATATAACATGTACTGAGACAGCACTTCAATTACCATAATCAAACAGGCTTCAGTCAGACCTGACCACACTAGGAGCTGTACGGTTCCTCAAGAGTAAACTGTCCCTATGTGTGAGTCGCACACAGGGTTCATTCTCAAAGGACTGAAAAAAGGCTGGTTAGTTACATCTCACAGACTACCTCATTACCTTGGATTAATACTTTCCTTGGACAAGAGGTCACCTAGTTACTCAAATTCTACAGAATTTTTGAATTTAGGACCATAAGGGAATGCATACTTGCAATCATCTCTCTAGTATGAACACTGACCATTTCACTGGTTAAACACTCAAAATTCAACATTTGTATGTTGTCACAGAAATCAAACATTCTGAAATTTTATTAACAAATACCAACACAAAAACCTTCTCCCTACCAAACAGTAGAGAAGATACTGAGGAGCCTCATGCAGATTCAACATCAGAAAACCACAGAGGGAAATTAAAATAAATGATCCTCTTATCTGTGCAGTGGGATTCTGGAGGTGCCAATGGGCTCTCCCACAAAATTTTGGACAAGAAATTGTTCAACAGGGCTACCTTTATTCCTAGATGTTCCCTTTATCCAAGTTTCAGCCTCCCTTAATGCTCTTTCAACACAGATTTTGTCAGTTTATTGTTTAAAGATTGAGCAGTGGTGAAAAAACATTCATTACTGCTTGTCGTAGAGATGTTGATGAATTCCAGTCACATGCAATTAAGCTGTAATTCAACACAATGACAGACGAAACAGGCAAGTCTAGACAAACAAGAAAAAAAAAATCAACAAAAACCACAATTCCTAGAGAAAATTTCCTAGAGGATTCTATAAGCCTTCTGTTGAAAAAAGGAGTGCATAATCTTATATTATTTAGCATATGATAACAGTATTTGCTTTACTTAGTTCTTGTGGTGGTATCAAGATGTATTATCTAAGCAAGACAGCAAAAAATATTCAACATGCTGGTACCAGTATAAGTTGGATACTGACCTGTTGGAGAGTAGCGTAGGGGAGAGGGACCTGGGGGTCCTGGTGGACAGCAGGATGACCATGAGCCAGCACTGTGCCCTTGTGGCCAAGGAGGCCAATGGCATCCTGGGGTGTATCAGAAGGGGTGTGGTCAGTAGGTCAAGAGAGGTTCTCCTCCCCCTCTACTCTGCCCTGGTGAGACCACATCTGGAATATTGTGTTCAGTTCTGGGCCCCTCAGTTCAAGAGGGACAGGGAACTGCTGGAGAGAGTCCAGCACAGAGCCATGAAGATGATGAAGGGAATGGAGCATCTCCCTTATGAGGAAAGGCTGAGGGAGCTGGGTCTCTTTAGCTTGGAAAAGAGGAGACTGAGGGGTGACCTAATCAATGTTTATAAATATGTGAAGGGTAAGTGTCTGGAGGATGGAGCCAGGCTCTTCTCTGTGACATCCAACAACAGGACAAGGGGCAATGGGTTCAAGCTGGAACATAGGAGGTTCCACTCGAATATGAGAAAAAACTTTTTTACGGTGAGGGTGACAGAGCACTGGAACAGGCTGCCCAGAGAGGTTGTGGAGTCTCCTTCTCTGGAGACATTCAAAGCCCGCCTGGATGCGTTCCTGTGTGATCTGATCTAGGTGTTCCTGCTCCGGCAGGGGGATTGGACTAGATCTTTCGAGGTCCCTTCCAATCTCTAACATTCTGTGATTCTGTGAATATTTTTGCTAAAGCAGAAGCACAGGATCTCTTTTTTTCCCCCTGAAGTTTTAAAGCAAAACACATACACATTAAAAATGGGA
>WKFP01015538.1:253241-290735 GCA_011057875.1 Pterocles orientalis | reverse complement strand
ATTTTTTTTTTTTTTTTTTTTTTTAAGTGTGCTCTACCCTCCTTCAGTCTCTGGGACCACTAGATTGGTGCTACATAAACAAACCACTCAGTCAAAAAGTGAGTTTTACTTAACTTCAATATGACCCTAAAACTAACACCTACTAACAAAGTAATCATGGTGATACACATGAAGCTAACCTAAAAGGCTGATTTTTTAAAAGTTAAGTTGTCAGAAAAGTTAAAACAAATTATAAATTTCAAGTCATATTTTAAAGGAAAAATATTCATTATAAAGAATCACAAATAAAAGTAGGCCATACGATACCATAGTGTATTTATTAGTTTTGCTCTTAAAAAACCCAAGCAAAACAAAATTTTGACAAGCACTTTCAAAAACTCACCTCGAACTTCAGGAGAAAATCGAGCTGAATGGCGAGACACAAAAAGTTTGAGTTCTTGATCCAAGTTGCATTCAACCAAGTTGGTGTCCCATGATCGGATTCCTAAAATTCAAAACACAAAACATGTCTAGCTTGACACATAAGCACTGGAAGTTTTAACTTAGTATTTCTTCATTTGCATATTTCTAAATTCAAAAAAAAAAACAGTCTCTCTTCCTTTCAAGCCACACAGATATTGTTTGGAAAGTGCCGAGTGCTCAGAAGCAGCAGTCTGGACAGGAATTAGTCACAAGGAAGAGGAAATCTGCCTTTCCAAATGGTGACCATCCTCTAAGGCCTCAGCTTTAGGACCACTGGTCCCATCCCCTAGTAGCCACATTACAAAATGTTACTGATGTCACTGAATTGAGCTTAAAATAGAAACACACTGACCTGCAAAACTGAAAAGAGTGAATCACTCAAAGGACACTAGTCACATTGCACGACCATTGTACTTGCCCCTCTGAGAAAAAAAGATAGCATCACCTAGCATGTTGCAAGTTAATTTTTAAAGACAAAGTACTAAATTGCTGACCTCTTCATTCAAAAGCTTTGAAGTATCCACTAATTAAAATTTAAATGATCTTTTATTTATGAAGTATCATAATTCTAGTTTTGATATTTTAAAATCTATTGATCTATTTTCTTCTAAAAACTAAATATCACATCTCTATTTCCTACCATTTTTCCCCCCAGCTACTCAGAAAGTGAGACACTTGACACACATGGGATAAAAAAAATACACGGCTCCAAGAAATACTTTTAAGGATTGAAATTTGACAGGGTCGGGCTGGGGAATCACTGCAGCCAAAAGACAAATTATAGTTTCCTACCATAACATTTTGATGACCACACAAAAAAAAAATCAACATGAGAATATGTTTCAACACTTTTCTATAATCTTATTTTGAAATTGTTTTGGAAAAATCTTCTCATTTTGAAAAATAATAAGCAGGCAGATGCACTGCCAGTAACTCTGGACACTGCTGAGATTTTGAACACCAGCATTACAGTGATTTTTTTTTTTTTTTCCTAAAAGGAAAGTCATTAAACTTACACAAATTAGCTGGCAAATGCAGAAGGGACTGCAGGTGTTAAAGCACCTAGTGGTCGCTCCCCACATGCTGGACTGTGCCTTTGCATGAAATCGTTGAGTTAAATCACTTTGGGGTTTGGCACCTTTGGGGTGGAGAAGGTGCCTGAAGAGGGGTGTTGCCAACCTCTCAATGTGAGACTAGCACTAACACCCCTGCTGGTAGTTCTGTCAGGATTTCAGGCTGTGAACACTACTGTCAATGCTACCTCCTATGCTTTATTCTCTTTCAAGTCAGCAGAAACGCCAGTGCTTATGCTGGTAGAAGCGATGTTGTAGGGCTGAAGGATGAGTGGGAGCAGCAGAGAAACCAGATCTGCAGTGCTGTCTCCTATTGCAGCTCTGGGTAGGTTCTCCATGCAAATATGAACGTCTGCGTTTCAAGAGCCTGAAGCCTCTTCAGGAAGAATTCATCCAGGGCTTTTCCCTGTCAGCATCCCAGTCCAGGTAGAAGCATGCTTATCACTGGGATATGCTACCAGCTATTAAGTAGCTGCCATCTGAAACTCTACATATATTTGGAAACACGGTACTGCCTGTGTGTTTCATAACCACTCAAGAGAAAAATAACTGAGCTATAACCGACCAGCTTCACTTCCTGACTGATGCATCATTGTTCAGAGGCATAAGCAGTTGAGCATCATCTGCAAGTCTCCTTATTTTCATTTCTGAAAAATTTATTGGCCATATGGTGCATTTTCAGGGAGTAGTTTTGTCAGACAAATACAGAGCAGCAGGCTTTAATGTTTTCCAGGTACTGGAATATTTGAGAACAAGCAAGTAAAGATGATATAACGCATGTACAGTACACATGAAAACTATGACTAGTAAACCAACATCAATCACAAAGCTGAAGTAGGCTTGAATGAATGAGCGCTGAACTTCAAGAACCTAGAACATAAACAGCTCCCTGGCCTCCAACAGCAAGCTTGTGTGGGGAGACTACAAAGCTTTCCAGAGGTCAGTTAAGCAATGTGGACTATGATTCAGCAATGCTGCTAATGATAGGGCCTGTCTACCATCCCTAGCTACCTTTGTCATGAATCCAAATTTGCAGCAGGGATAAGATTCTGACGAGGCATAGTCAAGACTGCTGAGCCAGGCAATGTCCAAAATGCAGGACTCAGTGCAAAATAAACAGGAAAACAGCAACAACAACAAAAAGCCTAGACATCCCATGCACACAGTAGTCCTAGAAGCTGAAGCTGGAATTTGGATAGAATATCCCAAATATGCTGCTACCTGATTCAGCAGTCTGGATGCAAACTATGCATCTTATAAAGCATAATGTATGGTACACAGTATATAACCAAATTAGGTTTGAGTAGAATGGACGTAAATCTGGAACTAAAATCCAAGGTCAGCCCATTGATGCTGATGATTAACAGCATGGATGTAACTACTGGAAGCATGGCTGAGCTGGAGCTATTTCTTCTGCAGTATTAGGAGTGGAAGGCCGCTAGACACAGGACTAATCAGAGAGCAGGCAGGGCACACCCAGTACCATCTGCCAAATCAGTGGCAAAATCTTGAAGCTTTCTCTTCACTCCCCTCTTTTTGGTGGACAGTAGGTTGGAGGATTGCCCCCTTAGCAAAGTTATATCTCAAGTATAGTTACATTTTGCCACGCCATTCCCTCTTCATGATATATTAAGAAATGACACTGCATTCCACCAGGTTGCGTAGCATCACGCCACTGATGCATTATCAGCCGATGTTTTCCTTGACACGTTGCTCTGCAGTTTGGCGCATGAATCCACATTTTCAGTGGTGGTACTCAGAAGATGTACCAAAGACATTGAGGCACAGTTATCAAGAACCTAAAACAGATTTAAGGCTCTGTTGACAATAAATATAGAAAGAAGAGTGTTTCTTTTTTTTAACTACACCACACTTTCAGAGAAAAAGATCAGTCAAGTCCATATTTGCCTCATGCAGACAGAGGTTCAGACTCCCAGCATAATCATCCAGAACAATGCACCTCAAAATTTTATGAAGGTTTTTTCCTAGCAGGCAAAATCTCAATCAGAATGTCTGATACCAGGAGCAGTGGGGAGACTTCTAATCCAAAATGATGAATAAAATGGCCAAAGCGTTTCCTCTGAACACCTAAAACTGTAAGTGGGTGTTATGCTTAGTGGCAGGGGGCAGCAGCAACAGAGCTATGCAGCAGCAACTGTACAATAGAAGCTTCAAGAAGAGACTGAAAAGCATTTCTTCAGAGGAGGCATGACATTAGCTGTCTTGAGGGCAGGAGTTCTATCCATTTGCACTGTATTTTTTAATAATTTAATTGAAATGCAGCCAATTCACTTCCAATACAACCAAAAATTAGATAGAAATAGGAAAGTGCAGTGCTGAAGAGGCTCTGAATGACAAAGCATCTGCCTCAGTAGTCCTCCCTAGGAGACAATGGTAGCAATAAAGATGAACAGGTCATGGTGAAGCTGGTTAAGTTGTGATGAGGCAGCCCTTTACCACAAACAGCCATGAAAAAAAGAATCAAGAGGAATAGCCAACTAGAGCAACAATGCTTGAGAAAGCAACAATAGAGACAAATGAAGTCCTAGCTGTACTGCTGAACCACACCTACATGACAAGGCTGCAATCAATTCCCCACTCCCGAGTCTTTCTCTGCTCTAACAATGGCAGGTTCCTAAAAATCTCTACTTTCACCATCCCAGAAAAACATACACGTTACAAAATCAGGTATCAATTGAGTTTAACAAACTACAGAGTCCAGCAATAATTTTCTTTGTACTTCTTACCACTGTTACTGCAATGGGGCTTTTTTCCCCCCTCTGCACGTACACTGCAATCTATTGTATCAGAAACCACATCGAGAACCTATAAAACTGTCATTTCACTTGCAAGACCTTTCTGTATTGCCGTCTTAAGAAAAGGACAAACAAACAGTGAGTCAAAGCAGCCCATAGCCAGAAAATAACGAGGCTGAACACCCAGGTATTCGCCTGGCTACCCGTATGTTTTTTTCTTTATTGAAATATATTTATATCCGCATATAAAAAGCTGGAGTCCTGAAAAATTCTCCAGCCAAGAGAAAAAGTGCCCAAAGTTAGACACACAAAGACGCGGCCCCTCCCTCGCTCGGGCAGTCTTTGCCACCGAGGAGGAGGAAAACGCCCCGAATCCCCCCGGTTTGGTCTGGCGGCGGGGAAACAAGGTTTTGCGGGAAGCCGCCGCCCCTCATCATCCCCATCCCCACCCCGCCGCAGCCCCATCCCCGGCCGCCTCCACCGCCCTTTGTCCGCTGCGGGCTGCCATCGGGACCGCACTGCGGACCGCGCCACGCCCACCCCGCCGTGTCTCCGGGCAGACGGGCTCGGCGGCGGCGGCGCGCCCCAGCCCCTCCGCCCCAGCAGCGGTGGGCAGGGGGTTCGCTCCCCGCTGCGCCGGCTCGGCGGGCGGCCGCGGGTCTCTGCGCGGGCATGCAGCGGGGCCCGGTCCGCACCCTGCCGCAGGAGAATGGGGCCGGGTGGGGAAGGGGGGCGGTTAGGGCTGCGTCTGGACCCTCGTGGAATCAAGAGCCGCAGACCGCGCCTTAGCGGCTCGTGTGCCCGTGCCCCGCGAGGGGTGGGGGCGCGTGGGGATGACACGCGCCTGAGGGAGGTGGGAGGTAGCCGGCGGGGGGGTGCCGCGGCGCTGCCTGCGGCGTCTCCGCACCCCGCCGCCTCACCTCGTTCGATGTTGGCGATGGCCCGCCGCAGGTGCTCCTCGGTCACCAGCTCGCCGATGACCACCAGCAGGTAAAACTTGCTGTCCAGGAAGCGGTGGGACAGACTGGGCGACGAGGAGGGGTTGGGGATGCTGCAGGAGGGCTCCGAGTCCGCTTCCCCCACCACGGTGGCCATCGTCCCCGCTCCGCTGCCGCGCCCCGCGGCTCCGGGGCGCTCAGGGGAGAAGGGCTGCGCGGCAGCTCCGCAGGCGGCAAGGAGGGAGTGAAAGCGGGCGGGGAGGCGGCGACGCTTTTATACGGAGACGGTGCAGGGCAGGAACCTGGCAAGGAGGAGGAGGAGGAGAAGGAGGAGGAGGAGGGAGGGGGGGAGCCGGCGCATCCCTGCGCTGCCGTTTCCAGCATCCACAGCTGATGTCATCTGCGGCAAATCCTCCCCGCGGCGGCCCCCGGAAGCAGGAAGGACGCGGGGGGCGAACAACGCCCCGAGGGGACGCCAAGGGGTGCGCCCCGGGCCCGGCTCCCCTCCCCGGCGGCGGTACCCACCGGCTGGCGCTGTCCCGCGCCCCTCAGTCACCCCTCAGGCCTCTGCTCCCTGCGCCCTTCCGGGGCGTCACCGGGCCGGGATGGTCGGCCCCGGGGTCTGGCTCTGCTGCCTCGCCTCCCCGAGACCCCCCCGGGGTCCCAGACTGGAAGCAGGGCAGTGGGGAGCCGCAGGTGATGCCCTGGCAGACCTGGAGAGCTCATCTGGGAAAGCCGCATCGGCGCTTCAGCTGCACCCCTGACGCCGGTGGACTGAAAAGCAGTTCCACTGTCCAAGGCCAAGGGTCCTTGCTCCTGCATCTTGCTCTAGCACTGCAGCAAAATTAGAGTCATATTTCCACCTCCACTCCCCCTATCTAAATATTCTTGTTACTTTTTTTTTAAAGCAGTTCACATTATAATATACTTCAAACATAGCCTTTCTGCATGTATTCAGGGTCCATGATATATGACTTAACACCAGAAAAGCACTGGTTTTGGACAAGCTGCTGAAACCTGTGCTCTTAAGGCTCCAGAAATTCAAAGGGCTTTAGGTAACTAATTTTGATCAGGCTCAAGCAACTTCAGGGAGCAATGGTATCAGAAAACATCTACAGTTACAGAAACAAAGGTTTCATTCCCCTTCACGTGACGGTTAGACATCTGCTCCCCAATACTCACTGATACCCACTTGAGATAAATTCAATCACTTCCTAGAAGTGTTTCATCCTCTCCTAAAATCAGAGAGAGCAGCCAGATAAATCAGCCTCTCTGAGATGTTCCTTTCATTTTCCTGACAGAGGCAAGGCACTGGTTTACACTAAGCTTCTTATTTATATGGCTAAAGTGATGTGGCAGAAATCTCACTCTGACCTAGGCAAGGATATAAACACTTGTAGCCTGTGTTGTAGTCTGACCCTGGCTAGCAGCGGAACACCACAACAGCCGCTTGCTCATCCTCCCACTCCCAAAAAATTAAAGGGATAAAGGGAAAAGAGACTCATGGGTTGAGATAAGACAATTAATAGCTAAACTACAACAAAACTATGAATACTAATGATAATAGTAATAGATACAAATATATAAATGAGTGATGCGCAGTGAAAATGGTCACCACCTGATGACCAAGGCTCAGCCCATTCCTGGCTAATGTTACTGGATCAGGGAAAGTCCTGAAACCACAATCCCAGAAACAAGAGTCTGAGAGTCTGAAAGACCAAAAGCTGACTGAGAGAGCAAGACAACCCTGAGAGAGGGGTGACCCAGAGAGAGAGAGAACTTTCAGACATACTCATCTATATGTTGGGCATGACATTCATGATATGGAAAAAACCATTGACCAGTTTGGGTCTCAGTCCTGAACTTTATGTCAAGTCCTAGGCGAGTAACTGGGCCTGTGCTCCCTCCCAGCTTCTCCTGCACCTGCAGACACTCGCACAGCAGAGAAGCTGAGAAGTCCTTGACTGTCCTGGCAGGAGCTATAAACATCCGTGTTATCAGCCTTCTTCTCAGCACAAATCCAAACAACCTGTTACTAAGTACTGTGAAGAAAGTTAACTCTCCCCCAGCCAAAACCGGGACAACATGAGATAACCTCTGGTCCCTGACCGAGGAGACACTTCCTCTGTGTGCAGTTCCTTCCAGTACTGACTGCTCAAATTCCCTGCATGCTGCTCGCAGACACAAAGTACTTGTCTGCATAAACCGATATGTCGATCCTGTTTTCTTAGAATATGTACTTTGTTCCAGGGCACACTGGACTCATTCTAATTAACACACGTTTCAGGTTGTCCCTACTAAGTTATTTGTATTTAGTGTGCAAGTGTACTTGCCTAGAGGCACCCACAAAGACTGAAACACCATTGTTGTAGGTGCTGGTCCATAACATTGTATCTACCTATAGCACCTATTGTTTTTAATATGGCTGGTTCCTCTGCATAAATAAAGCATTGAGAGTCTTGGCTAATATGGCATGATGCATTTGTATGTTGCATCCAAAGCTGACTGTTTTTCTGACCTGCTGTAGGGCATGGACAAGCATTTTTACTGCCATGTCAGGTGCTTGAGATGACACAGTGGTACAGAGCAATGGTGCTCATTCTTCGCTAGAGCTGACACTGCTGATAGAACAAATACAATGGCATAGGTGCAGAAGAACTAACAGCAGTTCTTCTAAAGTTGGTGAGGTATTAATAGGTACGGACTGTTGTTCTTTGGGTACCCCTGCTCATCTGAGCCCAGCTGTGACTTTGGTGTTTCCTTGCTGGTCCTGACAGCTTCCATGGGGTAGTATAGATGCCTGTGTACAAATAATGTCCACTCCTCTGTGGCCATGTCCTACATGACCCCCACACTAATAATCTATTCTAATTATAGATACCCTCAAGGCTTGCCACATGGTGCCCACTGGAGGAAGCCAGCTTCTGGCTTCTCCCACTGCGTACAGGATATGCCTCTGTTTCAATCACCACCAGAGCAGCTGGTCTGTGGAGTGTGTAAGGGGCTTGACAAGGGGACTTACTAATTGGTTGTAGAATAGGTGGGTAGTAGTTCCTGGACATAAAGGTAAAACAATTACTTGCCTCACAAGCATAGTAGGTTAAATGCATTACTCTGAGAAATGCACGAAGGTACACAACATGCATTTTCAGTGCTTTTAGCACTTTCTTATTTTAAGACAAAATGAAGACATACATTACTGGAAAAATGCATGTGCATTTGAAAAGTAAAAGTTGAAAAGAATGTATTGTATCAAAGAAGAAAACACATGCAGGTAGGTAATACAGATATATTTGAAATAGCCTGCTTAGGTGGTCTTCTGTTTTATATTGCACTGTAAAATGATATGCAACTAGAATATGTATGATAAACATTGAACAGTTGCCGTCAAACTGTATTGTGATGGGAGATGTGTTGCACATTAAAATCCTAGGGACAAGAGACCGCCTTTGGAAGAAAACTTGTGCTGAAGTCTTTAAGGGACTTGGACCTCTGCCCTCATGTATTCACAAGCATATGTTTATTCATCTGGGATGGAAGTCAGGCAAGAAAGGACGCTTTAACCTCCTCAGTGTGTCGCTAAGGAGGCTGCAGATTCCCAGCTCCATGGTCAATGCTCACACTGAGACTTTCCCTGTCAGTGTCTCAATTGGGTAGTTCTGTTTCCCTAAATCCCTAAAATTTGTTTCCCCTATCTTTCCCTGTCTGGAAACCCATTTGTATTCTGCAACATGGAACATATCAACAGATCTGCTGCTGGGTGAAATGTGGAGATGTGTTGTATAAAGCTGACTCAGTGTCATGTGACCCTCAATGTTTGAAAGCAATACTAGCTTCCTAGCTGCAGCTACACCACATCAATATGCCACTTCAGTATAAGAAACAGGGAAACTCATGTGGAGTATGGAATATGTCTTGCTGTTTTAAAGAGACAATGACCGATAGCCGCTGCTGTCTGACTTTTTGTTTGCTTTGTTTTGTTTTAGTTTTGTTCCTTCAGTATGTTCAATACCAAATTGGTGTCCCACAACTAAATATAGTAAAACATTACACTAGAGCTGTATTTTTCTTGTGGATCTAATATTTTTTTTAAGTAAACAAGCAGTTTTAAATGAAGTGCTTGAAGTCTAAAACTAGAACATACTTTCTTGGTGGTGCATGCCATTTGTTACCCACTAATATTCAGGTTTAGTTCAAGTGCTATCTTCAAGTTTTAAATGAGGTTTCAGTGATGCACAAACCCTTGGGATGGCTTTTTGAGTCCAAATATCACCCCTAGCATAAAATAAATGCATATCCATGTGCGTTGCTTTAGACCAGTTTAAGAACTTTAATGAAAGTTAAGTGGTTCAGAGGGCTCTTAGATAGTCTGCCTTCACTGAGAGAAATGTCAGTGTGAGGACAGGACAATGCGTTGTGAAGCACTATTGTGAAGTGGGTAGGTTTTCATTGGGAGAGGCAATAAGGCATAATGTATTTTAGAGATGAACCTTTGCCAGCCTACACCAGAGATCATAGAATCACAGAGTGGTTGAGGTTGGAAGGGACCTCTGGAGGTCATCTGGTCCAACCACTCACTCTATTCAAGCAAGGTCACACAGGGATGGCTGCCCAGGACTATGTCCAGACAGCTTCTGAATATTTCCAAGGATGGAGACTTCACCACCTCTCTGGGCAACCTGTGCCACTGCTCGGTCATGCTCACAGTGGAAAAGTGTTTCTTGATACATGAGGAAGTCAAGAATATGCCACCAATATTACAGCAAATAGTAACCATAACATTTTGTGCCTCACCTGATGCCTTCCCAATATGACCTACTGTCACTCTTAGTACTCCCATATGTGACCCCATAACTCCTTGTTTCCTGCAGTCAGCAGCTCTACCATCCCCGCATGGTCCAGCCTTTACCTTCCAAAGTCTTCTCCATGCGTTGCTCCTTTAGAGCAACTCAGCAGATCACACAGCAGCTGTGCAGGCATGGAGGGACAGTCAGCACGTGTCCCTGACCCCAGCAGAGCAGAAGTGTCATCCTGCAGCCACTGGCTGTGGTGTGATTAGTCAGGAGCCCTGCCCATTACCGCAAGAACCTGGCACTGTGGTTCGTCAAGACAATTCCTCTTGCCTTCCCCCATTTTTTTGGCCAGGGAGGCATCTTCATCCTGAACAGAAGCATAAGCTGGCACTGCTGGAGGAGCCTCTCCTGCATCTGTGATTTGTCAAAGGCCAGGGGCACCAGAGAGAGCTCTACCTGGGTGATCAGCCAGGGACTCAGACCCAGGGATAGGCACTTTAAGAGAGGAAACATTTAGTTCACTTTTTAAGATAGTGAGCTTTATGTTTAACTACATGCTAAATAAAAATTAGTTGGCTGACATTAATTTCAAGTATTTTGAATTGTATTATTTCAATATTAATGGTTACTTTTTAAGCAGCGAACGCAAGGAAGTTTTTATTTGCTTGTGGTGTAATAGCTATTTTAGTCAGCATTTCAGCTGTTTCCCAGTCCTCCCACTTTCCCTTGGAAAAAGGGGAGTTAAATATTGGAAAATAAAAAAGATTAAAAGTGAGGAAAGCAACACTACTGCTTTTAAAAATAACATTTTCTCTCACTTTCAACTTCTTTCTTGAACTGAGAGAAGAATAACACAAAGTAACATTTTGCTTTAGTTTCCAGTGGAAAAAGCTAATTATTTTATTATCAAAGTAAATTCTCCCTTTTTGTTCAGTGAAAAAACAAGTTAGAAGTTAGAAAAAGGAGGGAAGTGAGAAAATAATTTATTTAATTTTAGTGAGAATGAAATTTTTTTAAAAAGCAATTTCCTCCTGATTATTAAAAACGAGAGATTAGGAATTAATGATCTTCAATAAGCTTATCCTGAAATTTGCTGTGAAAAAAAAACATGTAGTTTTGCGTGAAAATAAAACGATTGCTTCTCCATCGTTGGAGAGAAAATAGAGCCATTTTAAGCAATTAGATCCTGTTTACTAATTAGGATGACACTTAAAATCCAGCAATAAAATATAGACATTGAAAACAATTATATCCATAGTACCACAAAGCTGAATATATAATTAAAACAGCAGCAGCAACAAAACCAATGGTAAGAGAATGTGAATTGGCATCAGGCAGTAGTTTTGAGCTTCCTTTCAGCAGTTTTGAACCCTTCTGAAGAAAAGAGAGAAGCATGGTCTGCTGGTCTGAGATATAGCTTAGTTTTAAGGGGGTGGGTTTGGCTGGTTTTTAATTCTTGACAAAGGACTACAAGTTACAGAATTACATGTGTCTTCTAGGGACAAGATATAATTCATCTCCTATCACACCAGCCTGAGGAGCACTGCAGTCTGGAGGCTCAACGTACTCTTTATTTCAAGCCAGTTTTAGAGCTCCCTCTTGACTGAAGAGGAAGGCAGATCAAGCCACGGGTTTTGAATGACTGTTAAGTACGCTATAATCTGCTAAATATTGGAGGTGGCTGGAAGCTGAGAGTTCCCGCAAAGTGGTGTCAGCTGCTGTACCACCTGGGCACAGGCTGCTTGAAACCCATCTGCCCTTGCAGCACACCTTGTCCGCAGCCCTGCTGGAAGATTATCAGCTGTTTTGTATGTCAGGTGTTAGTCCTGTCACTTGTTGCAGGCACAGAAGAGAAAGTTATCAATGGACTGTCGATCACATGCTGTTGCATCCTAGCTGCTCGGGTGGTGAAAGGACATGGAGGTGCTCTAGAGCAAATGGCAGGTATTTTTTTGTTTTTTCTCCCAGGCTTACACATCTAAATCTGCCTCGGAAGGAACCGATAGCAAGCAGGTATTTTACATTATATTCTCATCTAGCTTTTAGACCTGCCTTAAAATACTTCACAGGGGTCATCTAGCTCTTTTAGTTCTGTAGGATTTAAAACCAGTTATTATTTCACAAGGGTCCATTCTCATGTTGTCTTGAGCATACTACAATAAAAAATGACATATTGCTACCTCGTAGAGAATAGGAAGCAGGAAATCCAGTCAAATATTATTTCATAGAGTGCACCAACAGGTTTATGAACATGGAAACTGGGAAACTGCTGGATCTGCCTACTGCACAGGTCTGGCAAACCACAGTCCTGCACTGGGAACATCCCAGCTCTTCAAGGCCACAGCCATTTCACATAGTCCATAGCTGCAAACAGAGTAGTGCATCCTTTTGCACACTTGCCCAGGATTTTTTATGCGTTCAAACTGCATTTCTGCAAGGGTCTTGATGGGGCCTTTCATTCTAGTTCTCTTTCAGCGACTCTGGATTTCACCTAGGGATGTGTAGTAGGTTACACTTAAGCATGAGAATAATTTGTGACTGTGATATTGCTTAAAGAGGCTTTAGTCATTCTACCAATGTACCCTTTAGTCTTACTGCCATGATAATCCAATTCTTTAACCATTTCACCTACAATAAAAATTGATATTTTTTGCATAGAACTTGGTACTCTTATAGAATACATAGGAGGAACAGTTAACTTGATTTTACATGTCTCTCAAAAGAAATTCCAGAGTTGTTCATTCCGGTCACCTACAAGACTGACCATCTACTTCCTTTTCACCTTCTTGCACTTTCTATTGTGGCTTAATATCAGCATTACTACGGGTACAATTTTGCAGTATCATTTTGGCTTGGTTTTTTTGCTTCCCTTTGGTTTCTGCCTACTGTTTTATCTGTCTGCTCCATGCAGTCCAATAGGCTGATAGAAAGTAAAGATGATTTAAGGATGTTTTTCCTCTGATCTTTTCTTTCTTTCTGCTTTATCTGCTCTTTAATTCAGTAAGTCATTCCTAGTCATCAGTATTTTGCATTATGTTGGGATGTGCTGACTAAGAGTCACACTGCAGAACTTAGTCAGTGGCCTGAGTGAAGAGTGTGCAGGGTGCCCAGAGAGGACGGCAAGCTGAGCATTTTGCTAAAGAGCCCCTTTTTGGGACTGAGTAAAGAGCACCACTGCTGTGCATTCTGATACACAGGGGTTCACTGTCAGTGTTTGCCTTGCTCCCATGGGAGTCTCTGCTGGTCCTGCTGCAGCTGTGCCCCTGGAGCCCTTGCAGAGCTAGAACCATGCCATAGGATGGACAAGGGTCTACCACAGTTTCTCCCTAAGAGCTGTCCTGAGCTTTGTCAAGTATCCTGTTTGCTAGATGTAGCATGATAACTTCTTCGGGTAATGCTAGCATGCTGTTGTCGTATTTCTGAAATATGGAAAAGTTTTCTTCTTCTTTGTTACTTGCAAATGCAGTAGAGCACCAATGTTAGAGCCATTGCTGAAAAGTATGATTTTGAATACAAAAATATAGCTCCACAATCAAATAAATTTCAAAAAGAAGAATAGAAGCCTTACTTTAAGTGTTCACAGAATCACAGAATCACAGAATGTTAGAGATTGGAAGGGACCTCGAAAGATCATCTAGTCCAATCCCCCTGCCAGAGCAGGAACACCTAAATCAGATCGCACAGGAACGCATCCAGGCGGGCTTTGAATGTCTCCAGAGAAGGAGACTCCACAACCTCTCTGTTCTTTTACAAATATTTAATTCAGTTTTATGCAAGATAGCTTGAACTGCTTTGGGCTTTTTTTTTCTTTTTCCCTAACTCCTGTTTGTGCTTGTTCCAACAACTTTTTGAATTATAAATTTAAAAGGTCGTGGTTTAGTCTTCAAAACTCAAGGAAGGCAAGACTTATAATAGCCATATCTGATGTATTTTAATTCCGTCACCCTGCATACGCACTTTTGAGATAGCAGCTATTATGTTGTCATTATGTGATGCAATAATATGTATTTGTACAGGTCATGTACATTTTATGTTCAAAGCCTCTTTCTCCTCCTGGTAATTCTGCAACCACAACTTTTTGTGTAGAGGAATAATTTTTTCCAGCACTGAAATGCTGCTATGTCTGGGATGACAGACAGTAAGTTGCAGTTGCATTCAGTTTTGTGAAAAGATGTGAAGAAATGTATCCTTTCCAAGCAAAGTCATGAAACTATATTGCACAGACAGAATGTAATCCCCATTTCTGGGTAATGCAAAAGCTCTGGGTTTTAGCAACACGTGGTCGGAGCTGGGTTGTTTCTTTTTTTTTCACGTTTCACTGAGAAAATACCAGTTCCACAAACCATAATGTGTCAGCTCTCTAATAGGAAGTAAGTTTACTAATAAATTAAGGGAACAGTGTTATTTATCTGGGCGTCCTTACCACAAGCGCTGCATGTTTTCTTTGTAGGATTTTCACTGGATAAGTTCTGTCACAGTAGCTTTTGTCATCGTTGAGAAAAAGCACCCAAACTATTCTCTATGACCTATGGGCCATAAAATAGGTCAGTGTTATATTCCTGCATTCACACATTCTGTTTTTAACAGCACTAAAATAATTGTAGACAATTCATTCTATGAAAAGTTCTGCTTATCTCCAGAGGACTCTCTGGTTACCTTTTCATTTTCCAACATCTCAAATCTCTAGGGTCAGCCTTCCAGTCTGACCACAACATATTCCTCTAGTTCAATTAGTGTCTCAAGTCTCACTTGACAGTAACAAACTCAGTGGGGAGTATAAAGCAGCTGTCCATGGCCACTTTTATGGAAAAATAAATCTACACTGTGGTAGAAGGACCAGTAAAACTACTAACTTCTAGTAAAACAAGCTTACAGTGCAAAGTACTGAGAAAAGTCATGAAGAGAAAAGGAAAGAGGGTTGTGAATGGAAAAACTGAGAGAAAAAGTACAAAGGACTGGTGAAGTTATAACAAAATCGACAAAGAGCTATTTTCTCCATCAGAAATGTTCTCTGAAGTCTAATTTTTGGTTTTATGCTCCAAGCATGATCACAGTTGATAAGCTTTTTTGCTACTGTCTTTTCAGAAGGTTGAGTTAGGTGCTGTTCTGTCTCTGAAGGGTGTTGCCAACTGGTAAAGCCCGTGTTTTTCTAGCATCCAGCACAGAAAAGGGGTAAAAATCAAGGACTGTTAAATATTTTTAAGAGGAAAAGTTTATGTCTAAAAACCATATGAAATAAAGGAAAAGCCATGTTTATTTTGTCTGAGAAAGGTGCCCCAGATACTGTGCAACTTTCTCTGATAATACCTGTTAGTACCTGCTTGCAGGTTGTGGGCACTGGGGGAAAAGTAGAGCAAGAGCAAAAAGGTGACTAGCAGGATGACCATGGCATTGTTAATTGAATTTGGAAAGTAATTACCTACATAAAAGATGGGCAGCTGTAGGAAGAGATTTGGACATTAAACCTGGTCTAGTGGAAGGTGTCCCTGCCCATGGCAGTGGGGCTGGAACTAGGTGATCTTCAAGGTCCCTTCCAACCTGAACCATTCTGTGATTCTACAATCACTTCTCTTCCCATGTGCTCTCCTTGGGAGAATCAGTGTCCCAGATGCAGGATGGAAATTTGTCATTTGGGGGAGACAAGGGGAAAAGGGTTGATTCTGGCACCATTCCCCTTCAGCCTCAACTCTGCAAAATCCAAGGGATTGCACAGAGGGTAAGTCAAGGTGAGCACTGGCCAAAAGAATCACTTCATCCCCTCAGACAAGCAGAACAATTTCTTGCAGCAGTGGTCGTCTGCATTCCCCATGGAGCAGAGCATCAGCCATGCAGTCAGCACCTCCACTGTCTCCTGACTCTCAAGACCCCTGCAACAGCTCTCGTTTATTTTCTCCTCTGGGCACTTAGGAAAGGTGACCAATACTGACTGCCCTCACCAACCACCTCCAGGAATGTAAGAATGTAAGACTGAGCAAACAGCTCCTTATAATTTTAATCCAATTTCAGTCTTTTTCAAATGTGGAGGCTGTCTCATGGAGGTGAAAATTGCTACACTGAGAATTTAAACCTATTGACAGCTGACTAGCTTTTCTGAGTTATCTTCTACAGCTCCTGAGAGGACACCTGTGGATTTCCGTGCACCTACAGACCACATTAAAACCACTGCTGTAATCAACAGGACTGATTGTTCAGAGCAGGGGCATAGCATCACATCTCAAGACTGCTATACATCGTGCTGCTCTTCAACTTCTTTTCAAGCAGTGACAACATGCTCTGGCTCCAAGTCTGGAAGATAATAGGATGCTCTCATGAGTAAGCATTTTCCAGACTAAGTGCACTGTGATCTCTCTGAACTCTGCTGCTCTGGGGAGAAATTTCTCCAGATTGATTGCAGACCCCTACCTCCCTCTCACTCTGCATCATGCCACTGATGGCTTGGTCTGCCCATCCACTATTGCACCAGCAACTAGTGCACAAGGACTAATTAGGGGCATCTAACCTGTCTTCAGTTTGGTTTCCTTGATGTCTGACCAGGGTAGTTACTAAAATTTCTCTTCCATGAGATTTGTTTTCCAGTGGCTTCTAGGCAATTTTCCATTTAAAAGCTTTTTTTAGGGTTTGTTTTTTGTTTCCTGAGCATGAGCAGGAAAACATCACCAGAATCTAATAAACGCTGAAAGCCAAGATAGGTAATTTTAGGTTGATGCATCTACAGTGATATTTTGCACTAAGAATTTAATTAACAGATCTTTTGATGATAAATAAACCAGAATAAAATCCAGCTCGTCTTCTAAGAGCTGAATTTGTTCTCTACTGACAATGTAAGTAATAATGAATAAAATAGTTTTTTTAGTGAGGACAGTAAGCTTAGGTAATTCTGAAGGAATGAGAGGAGCCTACCTGCCAAGGGAAACAACATATTTTACATTTGTCACATGAATACATTTATATTAAATAATGTATTTGACCTTCATTAGTCTCCTGTTTTCTCATTTATAAACTGTAAATTTGCTTGGTTTTGGAAAGGTGTTTGAAATACATGGGAGAAAAGGTAATATAAGAAGGAATAATCATTTTTTAAGTTACAGACCACATTTGGCCATGTTCTGCCAGAAGATACTCACTTCTTAGAGAAGAGCAAACCAGTGGTATTTCTTTTCTGGATTTTTGCTTACCTTTGTTTTCTTCTGCTCAATTTCCTATGGTTGTATTTTGTTTTTAAGGAATTTTCTCCTAATGTTACTCAGTTGTTTGTTTTGGGGGGGTTTTGTTTGTTTGTTTGTTTTTTACCTTAAGCATTTATGCTCTTGATATAATTGATTCAAAAAAACAGGGAGATGTGGCCCCTGTGCAAATGAGTGAAGGTGAGACTTCGTAATATGAGAGGATGATCATTCTCCTTTTGCTTTCCCTTCTGCTGTCTGACAGCCTGAGGGGTCTCCTCATCAACTCTCCAGAAACATTTTAAGCATGCTGTAATAATATTAACAAAGGGAGTTTATCATGTCAGAGAATTTACCATTTTCAAAAAAATTAAGATCCAGGCACATTGAAGAAAAGACTACTGTAAACTCTGTCTTTTACCCCTAGGCAAAATATAAGAGACTGAAAAGTTTACTGTGTTGGGGAAATAGTACATCCAGTACAATACAGTAGTATAGCTCTCTGTACTTGTGATACAGTGCCTCTGACTTAGTATAACCTCATTATGCAGAACGCCCAGTTTACTGAAATTCTGGAAGGTGATAACAATAATTAAGCAATAAGACGTGACAAGTAGTATTTTATTGTGCAATCCCAGAATGCCTAGGTGAGTTTTTAGGCACACAACCAACTGCTTTGAACCACCTGGAAGAATTATTTTTATACATATCGTGGATAGTGGTACAGAATGATCTAATTTGCTCATAGCTATGCAGTTATCACATCCTAACCACCCTGGTAAGAGCTCATCTGCTTAGTAACTAGGCTGATATTGACTTAAGTAATAAGGATCAGCGGTGAATACTGCTGCTGCTTTAATGGCTGATGGGGATAAACACATGGCCCAAGGCAAAGCAATAGGCCCTATGAGTCCCCAGGCGATTCCTCAAAATTAAACTGTGGGTGCTATTATAAGCTGAGACTGCAGATATTTCAGGTTTGGAGGAAGGGTCAGAAAAAGGCAGCATCCTTGGGTAAGCATAGAGTATGCCTAAGGAATAAGGTGTGCATGAGCCACATAATTTAAATGCATGGTCAGCATTTCATAGGGGCTGTCACAATGTGCAAGTTGACCCAGATAGCGTCTTCTTTTTTTAAAATACTTGAGAATTTTTGCATTCAACTCAACCTGTTCTAAAAGGTTACATTTACAGAAAATGAGATATCTTCAATATTGACACTTCATACTATGGTGTCCAGTTTAATCAATTGTTGCCTTGATTTTCAAATTTGTTTATGCACTTTTCCAAGCCTTAGCTCACACTGAGTGTAATCTGTGGCATAATGAAATCACTGCAAAAATCTCACTCGTTTTAATGGGATAAGAATAGAGGCCTGGTTGTTTTACAGCTTCAGGATATTAGCAGATTAAAATTTGTAGCATTTCTCGAGTTGTGATCACAAGAACTGCGTCTCTTGTCTTTATTGCAGCCATACACTGTAACAGTCTGTGCTTGTGCATTACCACTTACACTGCATACATGTGCACTGGGTAACGGTCACATCAGGATTTCCCAACAATACTCATTACGAGTGAAATTTGAAAACTGCACCGTGAGTACTGAGAAGAGTCATGATCTCTGAGAAAGACACTAAACTTTGGTTTCTGTGTAAGGAAGGGAATCTCTGTCTGCTCCCTGTATCATCAGAAGAGGATGAGATGTTGTGCAGAACAGGAGCCTAACTGGGGTGGTCAGAGCAGCACTCTGCAAGAGTGCCCCTTTTCCCCCACTTGTTGCAGTGGGGACTGAAAATGCTGAACCTTTCTATTCAGGACACTAGGTTAGATGCCTAAAAAACTAACTATGGTGACTAAAACGTATAATGTTAAAATTTTATATTAAATATATGGAAAGTGACTGAATTGCTAATTTTGAATGAAGGCTAAAGTAGTTTTGGGTTCTCAGCTGATGACAAGTCATTGGTTCTTACAAGATGCTGAATATCCACTGTTGGTGTGTAAAGGAAGCCCAGATGAAGTGAATGAACACTTCTTCACTTATTCAGTGGACTCATCGCTGAGTTTCATTTAAACTTATCCGTCCAAATGAAAAGGTAGCTAATGTAATGACTGGAGATGGACCTCTTGATTTTGCTTCTTGAAATATTAATTGACCATCAGGATGCCCTGAGGGAAAAAACATTGATGTATACTTTACATGAAAGAAAGCTCATTTATTTTGCCTTTTTTTCCTCTGCCTTCATGTTGTATTGGTAGACACTGACCCATAACCTCATCCTATAATATTGATTTGGGTTTATTCTCACCAAATATCCTCTGGTTCTCTAGCTACACACACAGATCACAGCTATTGTGTAATGTAGGTCATTGTATAAAAGGTCTGGGTTTTATCAAATAAGTTTCACTGGTACCAAAATTGAAATTTCATGAAATAGTGGAGGGTACCTCAAATGTGCAAACAATGCCTGAATAATTAATTACTGCATTAAGATCTCTTCAACACAAATTATTTCCCTCAGACATACAAGCACTACAGTTTTGTTCTTCCTATCTTCAAGGTGGGATGTGTGCCACCACTCTGTCGTAATTACAGTGCATAGGACAACCAGAGCAGCAAGAAAGGTTACTTGAATCTTATTTGCAGTTGGGGTGGTCAGGGAGCTGAACTCAACTCTGCGAGAGCTCCCCTGCACTCTGCCACACTAACTATACTGGAAGGTGAGAAAGACAAGCCTTCTAGCTGAGGTCTCTGATATAAATGCCTACAGTGAGTATGTACTGAGCAGTATGAAAATTATGCTGGATTTGTAAAAAACATCGTCTTGGAGCAGGAAAGGCAAAGTCATCCCAGTCCCAGAAGAGAAGGAGATTGTGCCATGTGTTTTTACTTTCTCAGTGAAAGAAGCTTGATGGGACTTTACTGGGCTTTCATCTCTCCCAGTCTGTACAGTGAACCAGTGAAACACAGTACAAAATCATTAATAATGCCATTATTTGGATGCTTACAAGTACTGTCCAATAAGGTGGTTGAAGGAAAATTGATTTTCCATTCTGAAAAAGTCAAAGGCCTATAAGCAGTTTTGCCTTGAGTGCTGCCTCTGGAACATCATTTTGTACTGCTTTTTCTGTTTCAGAGTGCAAATTCAGTAAAAGCATTAACACAAAATTCTAGGCAGCAGTTACAAACAGCCAATTGCAGAACAGGTTTATTGTATTTAAAAATATTTCTAACTAAAATTGGAATGGAGCTGTTTTATAAATTAACAGTGTTCATGGTTAAGCCAAGAGCTGCAATTCAGCTTCTTCTCCTACCTGCAACGTTATCCCTTCAGAAAACCCATCATGCTTTTTTCCCATTTTATGCTAAGTGCTAAATGAGAATAGTAATTACCCTTACCCAGGAGGCCTGACTGGGTCCAGTATTGACGTTATTCCCTTTGTGAGTCTGTGACTGATGGTGAATATGGTAGATTCCTTAAAACAATGTATTGATCAACCTGATGATAGGAACAGAGCACAATATAAAAGAAGAGCAAAGCCTCTAGACAAGCTGTCTAATTCCTGAAAGAGCTTCCAAACAACTATTGCAAATTAGTTACTTTTTACATAGTGAAGTTTTTTCATGGCTATTTTGTGCTCCTTACCCTGCAGTTCACTGCCTATTTCCTGAACTTCACAGGAGGTCAAGCCAAACCCTTTGGATCAGCTGTTCACCAAGTCATCTTTGAAGAAATTCCCAAGAGTTTGTAGGAAGGTCTTTCATCCTCATTGCATCATTTTTCTTCATTATTTTTCTCCTGAGAGTCCTGCTGGCTAGCCCTAATATAGTTACATATTCCAAGGTCACAATACGACTTTAATAAATTTCAGACTATATGGACAAAGTTTAACTCATATCCAGTCTCAGGCTAATAGGGCTGTATTCAGACACAGCCACCAACACTCAAGCAATGTGGCTGTACTTCCTGCTTTATGTAAGGTTTTGGATCGCGCACACAGCGTCCCCAGCTTTCTCTAGCACTGGGACCCCAGTGCCAGATGGGGCCATCAGTTTTGCCATGGGAACATGGCACCTGAGCCCTTGCTTTTTTAGAATAAATCCTGCTGAAAAATCCTGGAATCTGGCAGTGAATAGATGACTTCACAGGTGATTATCTGCAAAGGAACACCTTCAGAGTCCATCTTCAGGGCTTGATGGGGAGTCCCTCCTCTCAGTAAAATGACTAAGCCATGGCAGCTAAAAGTAGCAAACCCAAGTGTCACAAAGGCTCCAAAAAGAAAGAAAAAAAGGTGACGAAGGAAGTGGATATCCTCAGCCCAGCTGCCATGCTCAAAGCCTACTACATCTGCCACAATGCCCCTGCCTCCTTGGAGCTTTGGGGCTTTCCCTGGCCTGGCTCCCCCAAAAAGAAAGGGAAGAAAATAACCAGGTGGCTAGAAAGCAAAGAACTTATTGAAAAGCAGGTTCACCAGTGAAGAAGAGATCAGCCTGCTGATCAGCCTGCTGACCCATGGGTCTGCGCAAGCACTCTTCAACAAGGCAGCAGCCAGCAGCTTTGTAGAGAGATGGCTCTTGGCTGCAACCTCAGCTTCTCACCTGCTCCTGTGCTCTGAGCCTTAAGAATAGGACAAGGAAAATGGTGAGCATGTGCAAAAGCAAGTATGTGTGTGTTGACACCCATGGATGTGTGTGTGCTGAGGGGATTTACTGTGCTTTCATACCAGTGTAAAGAGGACCGTATTTTCTGAAGATATTGCTAAAAATTGATGCAAGTCAGCCCTGTGTCAAACTCTGGGAGAATGAGATCAGAAATTTTGAAAGATGAGCTCCTGAAGCTAGAGACCCATATCTGTATTTAAAGCATAATTAAATTTTAAAGGGAGTTTCCCCACTGGCTTTCTATAGGCAAAGGAATCTTACTGGAGACACTGTCATGGCTCCTTATTTTAGTAGACACCGTGAAGAAAGTTAACTCTGTCCTAGACAAAACCAGGACAGACACCTATATTTTTTTTTTTAATTCTGGCTATACATATGCCAACACCTATTTCAGTTGCAGACACTGAAAGCAGAAAAGACCACACATCTAATATGTCCCACTGCCAGCACAGTTGTCTCCTTTCTTTATATCCTCTAATCCTTTTTACCCTTGGGGTCTTGTAAATCTGTTATTCAGGTTTAAATGAACACAGACTAAGTAACTGATCAATAACAGGTATGCCATAGATCCAACGAGGAATGTATAGTAAATCAAGATTATTTCCTTGAATGGGTTTCCCACACCATTCTCCTAGAGAAACTGCCCGCTCATGGCTTGGATGGGTATACTCTTTGCTGGCTGGACGGCCGGGCCAAAAGAGTGTTGGTGAATGAAACTAAATCCACTTGGCAGCCAGTCACAAGTGGTGTTCTGCAGGGCTCAGTCTTGGGGCCAGTTCTGTTTAATATCTTTGTCAATTATGTAGATGAGGGGATCGAGCACACCCTCAGTAAGTTTGCAGATGACACCAAGCTGGGCGGGAGTGTTGATCTGCTTGAGGGTAGAAAGGCTCTACAGAGGGATCTGGACAGGCTGGATCAATGGGCCAATGCCAATTGTATGAGGTTGAACAAGGCTGAGTGCTGGGTCCTGCACTTGTATTACAACAACCCCATGCAGCACTACAGGCTCAGGGGAGAGTGGCTGGAAAGCTGCCCAGTGGAGAGGGACCTGGAGGTCTTGGTCAACAGCCATATGAGGAGGAGTCAGCAGTGTGCTCAGGTGGCCAAGAAGGCCAACGGCATCCTGGCTTGTATCAGAAACAGTGTGGACAGCAGGACTAGGGAAGTGATTGTGCCCCTGTACTCAGCACTGGTGAGGTCGCACCTTGAATACTGTGTTCAGTTTTGGGCCCCTCACCATAAGAAACACATTGAGGAGCTGGAGTGTGTCCAAAGAAGGGCAATGAAGCTGGTGAAGGGCCTAAACAACAAGTCTTACAAGAAGCGGCTGTGGGAACTGAATTGTTTATTCTGGAGAAAAGGAGGCTGAGAGGAGACATCATTGCCCTCTACAACTACCTCAGAGGAGGTTGCAGCAAGATGGGTGTTGGTCTCTCTTCCCAAGAAACAAGAGATAGGATGAGAAGGATGAGAGAAAATGGTGTCAAGTTGCACCAGGGGAGGTTTAGATTGGATATTAGGAAAAATTTATTCACTGGAAGGTTTGTCAAACATTGGAACAGGCTGCCCAGGGAAGTAGCTGAGTGACAATCCTCGGAGGTATTTAAATGAGGTGTACATATGGTGCATATGGGAGATGGTTTAGTGGTGGACTTGGCAGTGTTAGCTTTACAGTTGTACTTAATGATCTTTAAGGGCCTTTTCCAACCTTAATGATTCTATGCTTCTCTGATTCTAAGATAATTCCCAAATAAAATGTAGAGAAATATAAATTCCCACTCATAACACAAGTCAATGCAACTGAAGTGCAGAGCAACTTTTGAACCTTCCTGAGTGCCAACACTTTCTTGGTCACACATTTAACCCAAATATCAGAGCATCTTTGCAGTTGTCCTCCATTTGGAGGACATACAATCCATAATATAATAAAATACGAAAGTATTTAGTTGCTCACTGAAGCCCTAGACTTCTAAGGTATTCTCTATGTGCTTACCATTGTCTGCATGGTCAGTGAGGCTCAAGGGAGAAAATCCAACATGCAGTATGGGCAGTCACTGACAAACCTCTGCGCGACCGTGGCCATCAAGGAAACATCAGTGAACAACAAAGGAACAGGTTTGTGTCTATAGGGTTCATGCACCTCCAGTGTTTTGGGAATCTGACTCAACCATATTCAAGATAGTAATAAGACCTTCACACTTCAACTGTATTGTCAGCAGGGATAGTGAATAGTATACATGGCTCCTGCTGGAAGCAATGACTATTATCCTCTACTGTTGTTTCAATGTGATATGGATGGGAGGAGCCTGAGGAGCATTAAGAAAGATTACAGAGCTCTTGGAGAGGCCGTAAAGGGCTCTGGAGCACAGGGTATTTTCTCCTCAATCCTCCCAGTTGAAGGGAAAGGGTATGAAAGGGCAGATAGAATCTGGCACATCAACAAATGATTGCAGGAGTGGTGCCGCAACCAGGGGTTTGGCTACTTAGACCATGGGGCTTGCTTCAAGAAGCCTGGTCTATTGGGGGCTGATGGGATCCATCTGTCCGAGAGAGGGAAAAGAACCTTTGGTCGTAGGCTTGCCAACCTAGTGACGAAGGCTTTAAACTCTCTCACTCCAGTGACAGAAAAGCTGTCAATAAATGTCCAGAGCCTGGAAAAGGCTCACAGACTGGCATGAGGGCGGCTGGAGAGCAGAACACAGGAGGTCCAGCCTCTTTGGGAGCCCAACTTAAATGCTTCTATACGAATGCACGTAGTATGGGGAATAAACAAGAGGAGCTGGAGATGTATGCATGCCTGTGGGGGTATGATCTTATTGCCATTACAGAGACGAGGTGGGATGGATCCTGTGACTGGAGTGTTGGAATGCAGGGATACAGGCTCTTTAGGAAGGACAGGCAGGGGAGACAGGGAGGGGGTGTTGCCCTCTGTGTCAAAGACCAGCTGGAGTGCATGGAGCTCCACCTGGGGTCAGATGAGGAGCCAACAGAGAGCTGGTGGGTCAGGATCAAAGGGAGGGCTGGGACAGGGGACATTGTAGTGGGGGTCTGCTACAGGCCACCTGACCAGGAAGAGCAAGTGGATGAGGCCCTCTTCAGACAGATAGGAGCAGCCTCACGCTCACAAGCCCTGGTCCTCATGGAGGATTTCAACCACCCTGGTATCTGTTGGAAGAACAACACAGCACAGCATAGGCAAGCCAGGAAGTTCCTGGAATGTGTTGATGACAACTTCCTTCTCCAAGTGATAGAGGAGCCAACCAGGAGAGGGGCTGCACTGGACCTTGTTCTCACCAACAAGGAAGGGCTGGTGGGGAATGTAGAACTTAAGGGCAGCCTGGGACGTAGTGACTGTGAAATGGTGGAGTTCAAGATCCCCAAGGCAGTGAGGAGGGTGCACAGCAACCTCGCTACCCTGGACTTTAGGAGAGTGGACTTTAGACTCTTCAGGGACCTGCTTGGAAGAGTCCCATGGGATAAAACCCTGGAGTGAAGAGGGGCCCAAGAAAGCTGGCTTATGTTCAAGGATCACTTCCTCCAGGCTCAGAGGTGATGGATCCCAACAAAGAGGAAGGCAGGCAAAAATGCCAGGAGGTATACATGGATGATCAAGGAACTCCTGGACAAACTCAAATAAAAAAAAGAAGCATACAGAGGGTGAAAGCAAGGACAGGTAGCCTGGGGACAATACAGAGACTCTGTCCGTGAAGCCAGAGATCAGGTTAGGAAAGCTAAAGCCCTGGCAGAATTAAATATGGCCAAGGATGTTAAGGGTGACAGGAAGAACTTCTATAGGTATGTGAGCAGTAAAAGGAGGACTAGGAAAAAGGTGGGCCCCCTCTGGAAGAAACCAAGAGACCCGGTGACCCAACATATAGAGAAGGCTGAGGTACTTAACGAGTTCTTTGCCTCAATCTTCACTGGCAAGAACTCAAGCCACACTGACCAAGTTGCAGAAGACAAAGGCAGTGAGTTGGAGAAGGAAGAACCGCCAGCTGTAGGAGAAGATCAGGATCTCATCTAGAGAACCTGAAGGTGCACAAGTCCATGGGACCTGATGAGATACGTCTGCAGGTCTTGAGGGAACTGGCAGATGAAGTTGCCAAACCACTATCCATGATATTCAAGAAGTCATGGCACTCTGGTGAAGTTCCCGCAGACTGGAAAAGGGGAAACATAACCCCCATTTTTAACAAAGGAAATAAGGAAGATTCGGGAAACTACAGGCCGGTCAGTCTCACCTCTGTGCCTGGCAAGATCATGGAGCAAATCCTCCTGGAATCTGTGCTAAGGCACATGGGAAACAATGAGGTGATTGATGACAACGAACACGGCTTTACCAAGGGAAAATTGTGCCTGACGAATTTGGTGGCTTCTACGACAGGGGCACAGCACTGGTAGATAGAGGAAGGACAACTGACATCATCTACCTGGACATGTGCAAAGCCTTTGACACTGTCCTATAGGGGAATAAGAAGATGCTGAATTAGGATTTGACTTGGGTGACACTAAGCTTTTCCCTTAAGAGACTGGAAGAAGAAGGCTTTGTCCTTGAGCAAAATGGAAGAGGAGGTGATGGAGGTCCTGACACGGCCAGAAGGAGAACCTAATGGAATGTAAACAAGGGAATGAATTTGCTAGAAAGTAGTGTGTTGTTTTTACTTAATAGCCTATAAAAAGTTTTGTAGATGATGTATTCACAGTAGTAAAAGACTATAAAAGTAGTTCTAAGAGAGCAATAAAGTGATTCTTCTTCACCACCTGCCAGAGTTCGCTCTTTTATCCCACTGCACAGTTCCACATGACATCCTTGTCTCTAAGTTGGAGGGACATGGATTTGACAGAAGGACCACTTGGTGGATAAGGAATTGGCTAGACTGCTGCACTCAAAGAGTGGTGGTCAATGGCTCAATGTCCAAGTGGAGACCGGTGACAAGTGGTGTTCTGCAGGGGTCAGTACTGGGACCAGTGTTGTTTAACATCTTTGTTGGAGACATGGACAGTGGGATCGAGTGCACCCTCAGCAAGTTTGCCGATGACACCAAGCTGTGTGGTGTACACGCTGGAGGGAAGGGATGCCATCCAGAGGGACCTTGACAGGCTTGAGACGTGGGCCCATGCAAACCTCATGAAATTTAACAAGGCCAAGTGCAAGGTCCTGCACGTGGGTCGAGGCAATCCCAAGCACAAATACAGGCTGGTAGGAGAATGGATTGAGAGCAGCTCTGAGGAGAAGGCCTTGGGGGTATTGGTGAATGAGAAGCTCAACATGAGCCGGCAGTGTGCACTTGCAGCCCAGAAAGCCAACCGTGTCCTGGGCTGCATCAAAAGAAGCCTTAGCAGCAGGTCAAAGGAGATTATTCTCCTCCTCTACTCTGCTCTTGTGAGACCCCACCTTGAGTACTGTGTTCAGATGTGGGGCCCCCAACATAAAAAAGACATGGACCTGTTGGAGAGAGTCCAGAGGAGAGCCACAAAATTGGTCAAAGGGCTAGAGCACCTCCCCTATGAGGACAAGCTGAAAGAGTTGGGGTTGTTCAGCCTGGAGAAGAGAAGTTTCTGAGGAGACTTAACAGCAGCCTTCCAGTACCTGAAGGGGGCCTACAGGAGAGATGGGGAGGCACTCTTTATCAGGGAGTGTAGTGAGAGAACAAGGGGTAACGGGTATAAGCTGAAAGAGGGTAGATTTAGACTAGACATTAGGAAGAAAGTTTTCACGGTGAGGGTGGTGAAGCACTGGAACAGGTCGCCCACAGAAGCCGTGGATGCCCCATCCCTGGAGGTGTTCAAGGCCAGGCTGGATGAGGCTTTGAGCAACCTGGTCTAGCGGGAGGTGTCCCTGCCCATGGCAGGGGGCTTGGAACTTTATCTTTAAGGTCCTTTCCAACCCTAGCCATTGTGTGATTTCCCTATTATATTGTTGCATATTTTGATTTTTTTTTTAAATCTGAATTGCATGATAAATTTTGTTCTTTTAGTAAAACAATTTCAAATAACAAAATCCAGAGGAAATGCCACTGAAAAGTGAATGTCTGAAATATGAGTGTTGAAAGTAAACTCATTTTTTTCACTGCTTCTAAACATATATGTACTTTGCTTTTATGGCTTTCTATTTCTAACCATACATAAAAGCTCTTAAAAAGACTAACACTTTTCAGCACCTTCAATCTTCAGATAACACACTATGAAACCTGGAAAAGTTTTTTAAATTTGTAATTTAAAAGCAAGAAATATTTTTTTTCCAAATGTGAAGTTAAATGAAGCTTAAATATAGTAAAACATTGTTTCTATCTTTAGAGCCAAAATTGCTAATCTTTTAGTTCATTATTACATCTCTATACAGTATTTGGTAACCATAAGCATTATGCCAATATTTTATGTATAAGGTTTATCGACTTGCTTTCCCACCAACTCATTAATTTTTTTTTTTTTTTTTTTTTAGAAGAAACACATTGTCTGGAAAATAAGCTCACTGCTTGCTTTATATTTTCCTTCTCATAGAGTCAGCTCCTTGGATGTCAACTATTCTACTTGCGGAGCAGCACAGAGGATAAAAGTTTTCAGCTCAAGGAAGTAAATGGGCAAACAGTTTGATTGCAGATGCATTATCGTACTCAGCAAGGCATTAGATAAAGATCTTTTCTTATGAAGTTAAAACAAGTGTATTTATCATATCAGGAATAAATCTGTCTTCTCACCCCAGATCATGAGTTATTTTTAAATATTATGAGATTTTAAAAAATAAATTTCTGAAGTTTAGTTTGTTGTGTTTTGTTTGTTTGGGTTTTTTTAATTTGCCCTTTGAAACTCATAGGTCTTGTTTCCACGCTTTTCTCAAAACCATGCAAGCTGGAAACTATTGTTAAACGAAAGCAGCGAGTTTCATATTCACAAGATTCCAAAAGCAGGCACTTTCCTTTACAAATGCTAAATTTTCTAAGAAAGGTGATTTCCTTTATTTCGATGGTGCTACAACAAGCCTGGCTTTCCCTTGCTATGTTTTCTGTGGTACCACTGCACAAGTATGCCTACTGAATCTAGCCAAGTGTTACACATAAGGCTGAGCAGGATACAAACATGGGCTAGCCAGAGATTACTGACAAACAGCATATGATAATGACATTTTACTGCCGTTCTCTGAAACAGGGGCACTAATTTCTCTCTCTCTACCCTGCCACTAATGCACATAATATGTGCAAGAACTTCATTGTGTTTGCAACATCATCCACCCTCTCAGACTTGGTTGAAATCTGTCTGTAAGTCCATAAGTCATAGAGAAGAGGAAGGAGGGAAGCTGACAAGACAGACAGGCAGCATGATCAATGCCAGTCCCATGCCCTTTGAAACCCATCTGGAAACACAGCTCAAATTCCACAAGTCTCTGCAATTTGCTGTAACACAGAAGGGAATACGTAACATGCAATGTTGCCTGGCAGAGCTGCAGAGCAGTTTCAGTGTCCATCTGACAATGTCTTGCCTATGCCTTGTTCTGGTGGATTACAGCAAATGGAACAGCTGGGGACAGAAGATGCCATTTAATTTCTCACATGGGATCATATGATCTGTTGGTTTGCTTATATTGTACTCAATGTAGCGTTTAGTAAAATAATTACCTGGCAAAAAAAAAATAAAAATTCAGTGTAACCACAGTCAATAATTAGGCTGCAGTAAAAATAGGTAAGTGCTGTAGGTGAGAGTTGTGAGCCCATACACAGGTTGGGGGAGTACAGTATTAACCTGTAATTTAAATCAATCTTATGAAATAAAAAAATTAAGTAGAGCTGGCATTCTGCTTTGGGAAATGAGGAACCTGAAAAACTTCCGTGTAACAATAAGAAGAGCATCTGAATGTATATTTACATGGCATATAAATCCTCCATCTTAGAGAAAACAGCAGAAATCTTTTTTCAGACTTTGTTCATGTAAGTTGCTGACTGCAGTGAAAGGGCAAGTGGCACAGGGCATCGTCTCTATAGTAACACTGTCACCAGAGGCTTGCAACTCTGTCTCTAAGAGCTGAGCTGCACAGGGTAAGTGGAGCTATCACAGCTCTGCTCTTCCCAGCTTTGGCCCCGCCCTGAATAGCTGTGCTGCCTCTTGCTTCTGTGGCAGCTTAGAAGAAGCATAGCCTGTGACTATCCTGCTGCAAGCCCAACCTGCTTCCTGCTTGTTATCAAAACATTCAGCACGGTGTGTAGTGCTAGAGAGAACTGACAAACACAGCAACCCCTTGCTTTAAGTTTTAATCTGCTATTGTAAGCCCAAGGGAAGGTGCCATTCCGAAAGTTTTCCATAGAGCATAATAGGGAATGGAGTGGTAAAAAAGACAACAGGTGAGGATTTTACTGCTGTGCCACTCTCCTTGGTGATGTGATAGGCTCAAAGGCTGGTTTAAAACCAGAGCTCTGCAGGTGGCTGCAGAAGACAAGCGCAGTCTGTACCACCAGGCTCTGCAGAAGTTTCCAGTTTGATTGATCAGAAGTAAGTTGCCCTGAAAGGTGCTACACCATCAGCAACTGCTGCCAAATGTGCTCCTTCTCTGGAAGTTTCAGGCTTTTAGCTCTAGGACCCCATCCAGCTGGATGCTCAGCAGTGATGACAAAGCAAAGCTTAGAATCAGCCAAGCTAGATGGAGAGTAGTCTCTGATGCAGGCAAGAAAGGCTGCTTGTCTCAAACAACAACATTTAAGATTTCCTTTATATTGTTTGCATTTCTCACATTTTATCTGGACCAGCAAAATGGGGGACCTTCAGGATTCTCACACATACCTTATTATGAAAATAGATTAGTATTACATTCCAGCACCAGTCTCGTACAAAACAAGGGGCTATATATTACAATTTTTTCATCCTTCACCTCCTAAAAACATGTCAATATTTTCACGTCTTCTGTCGTGCTTTCAGTTCTTCATCTTCATTAGTCCTAACTCCTATCTGAAGGCAATGATGGAGGATGGCTGAACTCCCTCGCACAGCACAGGGAGTTGTGCCAGAACAGATTGCAAGGAGAGTGCAGCACAACTCAGCTCCGTCCTCTCCTCAAGATAGAAACTGTGCCTTGGAAAAAAACAAACCTCCCCACTAGGCATGTTCAGAAGCCACCCACTATTGGCTAATTACCATCAGCATCCATTTACGGCCTGAAAGGTGAAAAAAAGAGTCAAGCTTCAGCCTTTTTCCAAGGTACAATAGAGTGAATTACTGGTTTTGTAGTATTGAAAAATATAAATAGTTGATGAACTACAGATTACCATTGTCTCCCAGACCCTTTTCTTGCATTATATTTATCACACAGGGACCAACCTAAAATCCATCTCCATACAAAGATCACATATCCACACGTGTGAAATGAGCTGTTAAGGTAAATGCACTTACTTGTAATCCTAGAGGATAATTAAATTTCCAATATCCTATACTTTGAATGAAAAAAGGCTTTGCCATAATTTACAGATTTTCTCCTTCAAGAGACAATTTCTTCAGCCCTTTCTCTTGAATTTTTCAAGTGTCATCATCTTGAGTGCTGTTATCCTAATTTACTGTTGGTAGAAAACTCTGAGAAGTGCTGCAAGAATGGTAAATTTTATCACCTCCACCAGAGCCCTGGAGGGATCTGAGACTGGACAAGTAGCCCCCAGGTTACTTCTGAACATAGCAGAGTGTCAAGCTAGCAAAACAGAGGTAAGGGTAACTAAGGGTAAGGTCACCAGTAAGTGTGAGATCAGAAATACCACACCCAGAGCAATGCAGAAATCTTAAAAGCCAACTAATTAACTGAAATTTTGAGGAAAGACTAAAGATTACCAAATTAAAATAAATTGTAAAAGTTTTCCTTCCAGTTTTTTTTTTTAATGCAGTGTAGTTTTCTAAAGCAGAACTTAGCCAGAAGGCTTTTAGAGAAGGCTTTATTCAAGGAGCTTATAGCTCCCTTGTAGTCACTAGCAAACAGTAATATTGTCCATTTAGTTAACACATGAGAAAAATCCTGACACCAGGGTCACCATAAAAAGAAGCTCATCTGGTAAGTCAAAGGTTTTGACAAAGAAAGTTCACAGAGCCTGGTAGCAAAGTTTGTTCCTTGTTTGCTCTATAGCTAGAAAAATTCTGATGATTTATAGCTTCACTGAAAAGTTTACAGTCCCCAGTTGCATTAGAAATTCCAGGCCAACGCTGTTGTGTTATTCCATGAAACCTGGTATCATGCATCTTCACAGCTCACCCATGCTTTTAGGTGAATGGTTTTATTTAGATCATTGCAGCTGCCACAGAAAGAATAGTTGTAACATCTCCTTGATGAAGCACACAGCCTGTACATAACGTACATAACAACATCATCACTCTTGGACTACCTCACATGGAACAACCTCAAGATGGGACATGAACCTCACCCTATAACCTAAGGAGGCACTGCACAGCTTTGGCATCGTATGGCTTCCTGTGCTACTGAGCAGCAATAAAGAACATTCCAGCCAAATATACAACCCTCCAACAGGGTAAACAGTTTCAAATCTGTGCACCCCCAAAATAAATAAGTACATAAAGCCCCAAACCTTTTCACTTAGGACTATCTTATCTGTTTGGGGGCAAATATCTCTTTCTGGTAGTGCTCTTGTAGCCTCTTGAATTTAATGAATAACCAAGAGCCAAATTCTGACAAAATGAACAGGAGAATGAGAACAGAGAGAAAGTAAGAGCCATACAGCCTCTTTTTTTGGTACTGTCACAGACACTTTCATCCCTCCCAAAAGAATAAATAATATCTTTAGCTCTGATATCTCATCTTGGATTATTTCAGTTACTGGGTCTTATTTTTGCTAATCAAAGTACAGCAACCACTTCGATGAATCAACTTTTGGCTAAGAATCAACTTTAGTCAAATAACAGCTTTGAGTTTCTGAAACAGTTCTTGCAGATTTGGGTAAGTACAGCTACAGATGAGGACCAGAACTATCCCCAGGTCTCTTAGTGAAAATAATCACAATGCCATGGTGATCAATGGAATTATTTTGCTTCAGATGAAAATGGTTTGGCAGGGACATCACAGAGGGACATTAACTGAAATGGTTTTTTATGAGATGAATGCCCAGAATAGTTTCTATATTGTTTTAAATGAATATTTGTTCACTTCTGTTTTCCAGTATATGTATGTCCAATGTATACTTTTATGATCCCTTGCCCAAGCGAAGGATTTGGTAATCAGGACACATGACACCCAGAATAGTGATTCAGTAGTCTACCTCTCACTGCTGGCACCTGAAATGAGAAAATGTAATAGCAATATAAATATAGAAGAAATATTCCATTCCTTCTTTTGCCAAGACTGTATCGACCAAACAAGAGACACATGCCACGGATATCATTTTGCCTTCACTTAAACCCATCATATTAATTATTCCCTCTCTTCCGCTGAAACAAAAAAATAATGGGATATGCTGGTGATGGCTGAGATAAAATATGGTTTAAAGCTGTCTGCATGCTTGATATATGTGTACATCAGCATTCAATGTTAAAAAAAAGTAAAGTGACATAAAGTTTACTTTGTGTAAGTATAGGCTTTTTACACAAAACAATGGCCTAAGGTTCCATAAGATGTTCTTTGACAGCTCCCCCTTAATTTGCAACCTGGGTAATGCTGGAGCTGTTGGATGAATGTCACCAGTGTAACTCTGAAAATTACTGACCAGATCATTTTGATCTTGTCCTCAATCAGTTTAATGATATCCCAGGAGGCTGATGATGTGATCTCTTATGGTTGTGGCATGCCACTCCATGCAATTTTGATTTTTGTACCGTGAAGTCATGAGCTTGTGATCTAAGGTCCTGGAAAGGAACACTTTTACAGTCTTGCCTTTGTAGGTCCCTTTTTTTCTTTCTTTTTAAGATAGAATCACAGCCTTTGCATTGTCGTTTTACTTGCATTTTAGCATGTCATTTAGAACTTTCATGCTTACATGTACTGGAATTGGTGTATGTGGTGCCTGTCAGTTCACACAACAAATAGCTCACAGATGTGGTGAAGGGTCACTATTTGTAAATTTTTAATGGTAACTTTGAACCACAATGAGGCTTTATTATTAGTGGTTTTTTCCTTATTTCTTTAATCATTATCTTATGGCCTTTGCTTTCCTTCACTCAAAAGTAGCCCTTTAACACAGACTCTTCAATGGTGTGATGCCTTATTCAGTACTAATGTAGCAAAGATTTTCAATTGATTTGCCAAAACTCAGACATCTTCATTTCACTTCGGTTCACGTTCCTGCATCAGCTGGCAATGCTGGGAATGCAACACTTCAGAAGGTTAGATGCATATGGAGATATTCCTATAAATAAATTATATCATTTGGCTGTGAAAATGGAAAATCACATTGTATTTTACTGATAAAGTGTATACCTTTCACATTTAATGCATGGGGGATAAAAAATGAAGATTTTTTTTTATGCTACAACTGGCAAAAGGAAAAAAACTACAAAGGTGTGGTGCTTTCTTTCAAAGCACAGACACATATGCTTCGTATCACAGTAGTGACACACTGATTCACAGCAGCTACAACTTCTGTGTCATGCTTCTGAATTAAAGTGATAGAAAATAAATGAAATGTTTGGTTTCTGAAGTATTGGCCAGATCTTTTATTTATTCATTTATGTACAAAAAAACTTGCTTTTCAGCAGATGCAGGAGGAGGCTGTCCGGCATCTGAATGCACCAGAATTAAACACCAGGAGCAGAATTACAGAGAAGTCTTTCTTCTGTCAGAAAAAAACATCGCCACTGTCTTGTTGCTAGAGCCAATCACATCAGAGTGAGACTGGGCACTGCTTTGAAAAGACATTGCATTGATCTATACTAATTTATTAATCCCATCCCTTGAGCAGGCATTATGTAATTGTGCACAAAGATGAAGTTTACTAGCAGTCAGGTCAGAAAATTCAAGGAGGAATCATGATGGGGCACGATTTGATCCTAATGTTTATACTACTTGTCAAATTCTTATTCATTAAATAAAAAACAGACTACTGTTTGTTGCCAGAAGTGGTTCAGCAAAACTTAGGCTATGGGGCAGAGAAAACACATCTGCCAGAATTTTTAAAAAGGGGGTCTCAAAGGCTCTGAAGTGACTTAGAGATTTTTGAAGATCTGACTCATCCCAGTTCTTCAGAATTTAAGGGCTTCAGACAAGAATGGCCTTTGAACCATCAGGCAAGGTAACATGCCTTTAGCTGTCTGCTATGTTAAAATCTCTTTCTTTGGTAAGGATCCTTTTCTACTCAGTGCCATCTCATCTCCACACATACCCCCTGAAAAAAAAATCAAAAACAAAAACCAACCCTGTAGTTTGAAGGTTGCCCTGCAGCAAGCATCTAGCTTTTGTTCTGGTACTAGTTGCATCGCCCACGGCAGGCAGGGTAGATGGTATTGGTAGAGCAACTCAGGCTGGTGTGCTACCCAGAGCCAGCTCTTGCTGAGGAGCTCACAGGGCAGCTCAATGTAGGCACAGAGGTCTCATCAGAAGTACTGTTGCATGTACACAACATCACACATGTGCCAAACCTGGGCCCAAGGCTGTCGGATTGACTAGGAGGGCCCTGCTGCTCGTAAGGTTAAATAATATTTTAGGAGCATGGGCCAATTAACAGGTGACAGCTGGTAAACAAATGAACACACTGTGCTGTCAGGTTCTCATTGCCATGTGTTGACATCAAAGCCAGTGGAGTTATTCGGGATTCATACTGGTAGAAATGAGATCAGCACCCTGCCTGCTGTAGATGAAGCTACAGCATATTAAAATGAAATGTGTGCCAGCCTTTTATATACAGTCTGATTAACTTCAAAGTGGTTTCTATAGCACAGAAACCATCTCATTTATAGAAAAAAAAAATCAGAAGTGAGCTCATTTGCCTGGATCTTATGTATAGTATACTAACTTATAATAGTTGCAGTGTGGTTCTGAAGATAAGAAAAACCGTAGGTCTACATGCATTTTTTTTCCTCACTGCATGTTGATGTATTAGACCCATTTTATTCCACAGCCTTCCAAAGATATCCCTTTTTCCCCACCCTCTGAGTGGCTATGTGCCTGAAGTCAGGTGTGTCCTTTGTTCTACAGGATGAGGAGGGATGTGGAAACATGCTCTGTGTTGCCACACACATATGCACACTAGCCCAGGAGCACAGGAGACCCCAGCAGCCATGTGGCCCCCTGCTCCTTTTCCTCATGCATAGTGTATCATGGGCTCTGTCGGTGTGCACCCAGGGGGACAGTGGGGGTTGGGAAGTCTGAGTAACATCTTCAGGCAGTGCTTTCCTGGGGTTTTTTGGGACACGAGGCTGGATCCTGCCCAGCTCCCCATCTAGTGCGTATGTGTGTGAGGATGCTGCCCACCCAATGTTCTGACAAAGCCCAGGTGCAGCAGAGAATCCATCCCCCAAAATACTGCAAAGGTGCTGGGAATAAAAGTTCACAGTGAAGTTCATCCTGCTTCCACAGCCACACTGAAGTCATAAATCTCTTAATTCCCCAGTCTTCAAGGAAGTCTGCCAGGATAAAGAAGATACAGTTTCCTAATATAAGAAACAAACACATTGTGCTATATAGAGCAAAGACACACTCACATAGAGGTCACAAGCCCTTACTTGCTCCACCTAGCTAGAAGTATAAGATTTCCCTGGAAAATCTTTTTTTCTTTTCATTTTTTGTGGTTTGTTTGTTTGTTTGGATTATTTAGTTTTGTTTCATCTACACTCAGGAATACTTTATCATTATTATAATTATTTATTTGTGTTATATCACTACCTTCTAGCCCAAATCCAGGGTGAAACTTTTAGTGCTAGATGTTGAAAAAAATCTGAAAGGAAACAACAGTAACTACTCCAAAAAGATAAAAATGTTTTCTGGCTCAGTTCTGAATCTTCCTATAAAAGCACAAACTACACAGTATTCAAGGCCAACATTTTTCCACCAATAGTAGAATTGAACAATTGCCCCAAATAAATAGATACATGAGGAGAAGGATAAAGCAGGGATAACCTGAGCATGTATTTGCATGGATTAGCTGTGCACCACCTGCCTCCTCATTACCTGCACATTCAAGATAGCACTGGGTTTCACAAAGGAGGGAGAATTTGCCTGATGCTTTTGGCTGAAATGCTTGTTGCCTGTAGGATTGTTAATGGTTCTCCTTCCACCCCATCATGATGGCTGCATTCCAGTGATGCTAAAAAATATACACCGTACACTCACACTATGGTTCTTTAAATATGTATAACCTACATGCTGTGTAGAGACTGATATGTATATTTACTGATACAGCTTGGGTATCATAAATGTTGTTTCATGACAGCTCTGTGGTTCTTTATAGTCGTCATGTCTTCAGCCTCTTGACACTTCTGCTTGCTTTAAGGCTCTATTTTCAGTACCAGTTTTTAAAGTCTTGCCTCTAAAACTGTATGTGAAATGTACAAGCATGTATTTTTCCATACAGGCGGGTATTCATTCAAATTTATGTATTAATTGTTAGATACTTCATAGCTGGCCTTTGCACACATACACAGATGCTAATTCTGAAAGTGGAAATATAGAATCATGGAATCATAGAATCATAGAATCATAGAATCATAGAATGGTTTGGGTTGGAAAGGACCTTAAAGAT
>WKFP01015538.1:211110-243206 GCA_011057875.1 Pterocles orientalis | reverse complement strand
TTCTCCTCAGAGCTGCTCTCTATCCATTCTCTGCCCAGCCTGTATTTGTGCTTGGGATTGCCTCGACCCACGTGCAGGACCTTGCACTTGGCCTTGTTAAATTTCATGAGGTTTGCACTGGCCCACGTCTCAAGCCTGTCAAGGTCCCTCTGGATGGCATCCCTTCCCTCCAGCGTGTCCACCACACCACACAGCTTGGTGTCATCGGCAAACTTGCTGAGGGTGCACTCCATCCCACTGTCCATGTCTCCAACAAAGATGTTAAACAACACTGGTCCCAGTACTGACCCCTGTGGAACACCACATATATATAAGAAGGTTCAGCATATGTACATGTGAACTCAAATAGAAGTTTGAATCTCACTGGCATTTTTACTTTTACCACTCACCAGCTCAAATTCAGAGGCAGAAATTTTCAGAAATAATGAGAGGCTCCATTTTCATCCAAAGTATAAGCAATACGTGACACTACCAAAATTGGGCAATCGTTTACGCACTGAGAAAGTGAAACTATCTCTGACTTATTTTGGATGAAAGCAAAAAGTGTTACTAATCCCAGCTGAAACGCAACCATTCATGGAGAGATAAAACTGAAAACTTACCAACATTTCTTTACAAACCAGGGACAATTAGTAACTCTACACTAAACTTTTGCAGCTGAGTCCAAGTACTCACATCATAGTGTCTAACACTTGATAAGAAGCAAATAACCTCTAGATCAAATATTAAATAAAATCAAAACTTGACAAGCAAGGCTCTTCAATCAATATTGGGACTGCTAACAGGGATGTCCACCAGGGGTTTTCAGTTGTCATCTGTGGGCTCCTCCTGGGAAAGCTGAATAAGAAAAGCAAGGGCATAGTCAGATGGACACACAGACACACGTGTGATGTTTTCTTGGGGAAATGCTCCTCTGGCACAAAGCAGCAACAGATGAAAACAGATGAAAGCAGACCTGTCTTTGCAGAGAGTGGCCCTGCAAGCCCATTTCCAGTGCACTACCTATTATCCCACATCATTTCACCCTTACTTTCACAAAGGTCCTCGCTACACCCTCCTTTCCAATTTGCCTCACTGTTCAAAGTGTTCATGGGAAAAAACAACTGTGTGACGCCTTCCACTGTGTTAAGTGAGATGATAATAGTTTGGCTTAAATAACTAAGTTTTAAATGTAATAAATCATGTAGAGTTACAATATTTTGTGGTTTAGGACACTTCTTAGCTTTGCTTACCTGGCATGAGCAGTCAGATTTTCTGAAGCCTGAGGCCACAAGCTCTAAATTGCCACCCAGGTATACTTTTCCTTTTAGTAGCTGGTACAGCATGCTGTTTTGGATTTTTACTGTGAGAATAATGTAGATAACACACTGATGTTGTGGTTATGGCTAAGTAGTGCTTATCCTAAGTCTGGACCTTTTTATCCTAACTGTGGGGATTTTTCAGTTTCTCACGCTCTGCCAGAGAAACAAAGAGCAGAAGATAACAGAGGCTTCAACCATCAGCAGCAGGTGCAACTCATCAAGGTAACAACAGTTAACAGCCTGCCTGGAGACAAAGAAAGAATTCAGTGAGGTGTTAGAAGACCCCAGACCAAAAATCATCATTTGACCGAAAGGCACACAGGAGGCGCATGAAGAGGGCAGGAGGGGCAGGTGCACAGTGTGTACGGCTATAATTGCCCAGGGGCTTCTTGGCTCAGGGTCCATCTCGAGGCACCTAGCTCGAACTGACCCTGACACCATACCATTTAATTTTTTTTTAACTTTGATGCCTGAGACTTTGCTAGGAAACCTAGGGTTCAAACTACGGGGATAACACTGGACACCCAGCTGGCATGAACTTCTTTAGCAGCTGTCCCTGGCAGCATGCAGATGAAAGATGTCCTTTCTAAACAAGAGCCCCTGCCGCTTCAATTTCAAACAGAGGCTGGCAAGCTTAAAACTCTTTCCCATAGTTCCAGTTCTTCTTTCAGGGTTTTGCTAGCTGAAATGCTGCTTTCCTAGCTTTGTTACTGGGCTTGCATCCAATGTTTACATTGCATTACCAATATCTGCTCTGTATTGTTTCTGTCACAGTGCTTCAGACAGCATACATTTTAATTTTATAGCTTTTCTGCTTCCCTTTAACTTATGACCTTTATTGAAAATGAACACATTTGTCTGCAGACTGTCAGGCAAAAGGGTTGAATCACAGGGATTTGGCATCTGTGAAATGCTTTGCAGTTCATTACAGCTGTATCAGGAAAGCAGTGATGGAAAACCATAAACTGTCTGAGGCTGGAAGTTTATTCTGTAGGACCCCAACTTTCCTTTGGAAGGCCAAGTACATTTCAAACCCTCGCCAGAATAAAACCAAAGGCTTGTTGGGAATGGACATCTTGATGCTGCCCTAACACATTTCTTTTTTGACTTTTCAGTCTTTTATTCCTTTTCTTCGTATCTTTCTGTCATTTTCTTCATACCTTTGCTGCTCATGCAACTCACAGTCCTCTGTTGTGGATCCTAGGTGTTTGCACAAAGAGTTTCAGAAGTGAACAGGGATTTGGTGAGTTCCAGAACTCAGCAGTATTTGGCAGTGAGGACCTGACAGCACTGCTGGCAGATCATGTTACAAAACAAAGGCAAAAAGCCTTTTTGCTTTTATTTCAGCACTTTATTAAAACCCACCCACTTATCAGGGGAAGTTTTGCACCAGTGCCCCTGACAAGGGAAAGTGTTTAGCACGCTACCACGAGAACTGGATGAGTATGAGGCTGCTTGTGTATGTACGTTGTTGCTGCAGACATTCCCCTAGCAAAAGCCTCTTCACATCCAGACTTGGAGCTAAGCAAGCCATACCTTAGAGTGCCATTTAGGAGACTGTACAGTTTTCCAGGGTTTTAGGCAGAAGCTGACACTGGATTAAGTAATTTGTGAAAGCAACCACAGGTTAAACCAGCCTTCTCCCTGTGCCCCCACCCCACTGGTAATGCTCTGGAAGCATGCAGTGGCAAGGCCATGTGCAGTTGCCCCTGTCACGGGCCACAGCTGGATAACTTCGCTTCTCTGTGTGCAGCAGAACAGAAACCCTGTGGCGACTTCCCCTAAATGGTCACAGCCTTCAGAGTGGTGAAGGGCTGAAAAATGAAAAATGAGCGATGAGGTCAGTGGCACATGCCCCCTTTAATTTACCTGCTGTGCTGGTGCTTAGGCTCTCCTGCTAGCTATATGCCAAGTATGACAACTCATACAGTTCTAACAGCCTTGGCACTGGTCAGAACAACAACAACATCTTTACTGACCCTGAAGATTTTGAGTCAGAGAGCTTTGAGATTCTGGGATAAGTATGTTTGGAACATGCATCTGGGGGAAAAAAAAATAAAATCAACAACCACAGTGAAGAAGTTAACAGTGGCATTTGCCTGTGGTCCATGCAACTGAGGGTTAAGTTTGCATCCTGGTAAAACATGCAATTCATGCTTACCAGAGTTCATTGGAGGCTCAGAGCAACACCATTTCATCAAAGTTAAGCTGAGGTGGGGAGGGGGAGGAGCAGGGAGGGGGTGTCACTTGGTTCCACACCCTTGATAAGAGATATTACAAATTTAGAAGCCCATCATTATTGTTATGAAAGGAAGAGGGAAAAAATGAAAATTAAAGGAGAACACTGCTCGACTATTTGTTGTTCACACACAGTTCTTCAGGCAACTCGATCTGGTATGAGATACCATGGAGGGCTACCATATATAATCACTGTTGCTATACTGCAGTATTTCACATTGCAGTGCATCTATTTTTATGGCTGTAATATATCACCATTTTGAAAAAAAATAATTGAACTAAAAAAACACATGTCCTCAGGACTCTCCTAACTCTTCATATCAGTTCTCATTTCCCTCAGCTGGCTGTCTCAGGCAATGGTCTGATCTGAACCCTCCCTCCACCCTCTCAAAAAAAACCCAAAAACATAATAGAAAATTGTGATACAACTTGCCCTAAAGGGACATGTATTCTTACCTCTCAGATCCTGCCATGTAGCCTCTAGGATGTAGGGAAGACTGGTAGAGACCTAGACAAGTCACCTAGACTTGACACAACCACAGCAGACAAGACTTCTGAAATGTGTAAACTGTGTGTTTATATGGAAAATTCATCTGCAGAACTCAGCTGTTCTATTAGGGCCAATGCTTGTCTTCCATTAGAAAACTGTGCAGATTGTTTCTGGCACTACATGAAAGAGATGTAGTGCTATTTTTTTATAAGGGTGTTATTTCAATGCTGTCTTCATTCAAAATTTTTGTTTGCAGTTAAACACAATTAGGCTGAGGCGTACTTTGTGTTCTCATCTTGGACTCTCAAGCAGCTGGATCACCTAGTAGCAAAATTAGGCTTAATCTCCAAAGTATATTTATTATTTCATGCTTTACAGGTGAAACACCTGACCTTGTCTTCTCTCCCTTTTTTAGTCACTGCATAAACAACGTGATTCTGGGCAGGCTTGTATTGATCTAAAAAGCCATCATAAATTTTCCACATTCAGATTCAAGTTGCATTAACTGGACAAGAGAGATTGCTGTAAAATGCAATATTCTCAAGAATCAATAAATCTTGCAACTAGAATGGAAGAGGTTTTCATGGACAGGGCATTTTAGCAACCCACATGATGCAAATGTCATTGCAACCAGAGTTGCTTTTAGTACCGGGTATTTCTTTAATACTGTATGTATCAGAGTTTATTATAATATTTCAAAAAAGAGAGCTTTGGGACATCGTATCTTTGGGTACTTGTACCTGCAGGCTGATCCCCTATGCTACTTCCTATACTTCCATTGCCAGCTGCAACCTTTGGTTCCATACTTCCTCTGCACCCACAACCACTCGCATCTCAGAGTTTGGTTCAGGCTATTCTCAGCAACAAGTAAGACTTTTCTGAGGAAGGAGCTTTCATAGCAGTGAGTGTGCCTCCTGTCTCTTATCAGTTTGTCATTTGATGACCCCCAGGCTCTAGGCGGCTCCTCATGATGTACACCATGGCATTGTAATTATCTCAGAGGGCCCCCAACACTCACCTGTTGCTCAAGAAAGCATTCTTTTAATGAGTCCTCCTCCCCACCCCCCTGCCAGATATACATACAAGTCAAGACCATGTATACAACCTTCTTCTATCCTTGCCTGAAGCAAGCACTGCCTGTTTTGCATCCCATCTGACCTGCCTGTAAGGTTGCTAGAAACTTATTACCTGTGTGAAAGGATGTATTTGTGCAGGGAACCTGCAAAAGTGCATTTAGTAAGCTGAAAAGCTCTATTACCATTTTTTCCTCTTCTGATTTGAGCTTATGACGAAACCTTATCAGTGATTCAAAACTCCTCCCTGGTGAATTAAAAATGTGTAGATACATTTGTCATCATCACAGCCAGGCTCGAATAGGAAGAGAAAAACTAGCTCAGTCCACTGTCTGCCTGGGCACCAGTGGGTGACGGAGCACTATGCTGTGCAAGGAGGGACTTGGGATGAGACCAAGGAGAAAACAAGCTGTAAAACGCAGCTCCTTACAGGCGCAGAAAATGCTGAAGCAGCAGCTCACTCATGTAGCAGAGAGCATGGGGTTACAGAGCAGCCAAATGAGTCACAGCAGCAAGGTCTGTTGCTGCTTTTGTCTCCTGGGAAGACTGGATACATATCAGGAAGGTGATTTCTGAAACAAACATACTGTTTCACACAAAAGCCTGCCTGTGCATTCTGAAAAAAAGTGCAAGGTTTCTCCAAGCTCCTCTCCAGCCTATGTGTAAATCTCACAAACACATCTGTGCTGAAGTAAAATCAGATGAGGTGATAATGTTTCAATAAATCACAAGGCTGACTTCTTTAGCATGTCCATTTGCAATCTGTAAACAAATCCTGCGGATAGTAAACCAACAAACTTCGGTACAAAATTATTTATGTAAACTCTCCAAATGCCCTCCTGCTGCCAAACTGATTAATGCTAGCAGTAATGTTGAAATGACATCGTAGTGATAGATTTTCAAAGCCAACTTGCATTACCCTGATTCTGATCCCACAGAAGAAAATTAAGTCAGCTCTGAGAAATACTGATAATCCCAGCCATGAACACTATTACTCGTACCCATAAAGTATACTCACTTCTGAGAAGGCAACAAACCATTCCAGTGTAAAGCACGTTATGCTAGCCTAAGTTGGGACCCTTCCCTGTGGACTGCTACATCAGTGAGAGTATTGCACCCCAGGCCACACACCACAGACTGCTATGTGTTGACCAGGCTTCAAGGGTTTGCTCAAAGTCTCAGAGAAAGTCTCTGCCAGAATCAGATATTAAAATTGTCTTTTCAGATTTCTGGAGCACTGCTGCAACCTTCATTTTTGCCAGCCACTTGCCACCTTTTCTTCAGTATTTATGGGTGGACACCATGTTAATTTATGGTACTTCTTATGAAGTGCTTCTGGAAGAGCTGGATTTGTCACATATGCAGAAGCAAAATAACACACCAGGCTGAAGATGAGTTATTGAGATCATAATCTCATCCACAGCTCCATCCCATCAATTCAAAGGCAGTAAAGATATAATATGATTGCACACTTTTTAAAAAAATTAAAACATTAAAACATTAAAAATTAAAACATTAAAATCTAGGTGCATTGTATGTTAAGAGAAGCAACAATATTTGTGATGCTTCTCTTCCCAAAAAGCCCACCCTGCAGCATCCCTTTTTCCTTTTCAAAGCTTTTGTCTTACCCTACATCAGAATATTAATACATCAAAACCAGGATTGTTCTTCCAAAGGCACAGCATAATTGTACTCAGCTTTAGCATCAGAACAGCATTCAGCAACAGTAAAACTAATTACCACAAGAACAGTTCATGGTCAATGTGCCAACTTATCTCTTAAAGTGCTGCTAGCAAAGTTATGCACGTGTTTTTTTCTGACTGTTCCTTGAAATACAGTCTTTCCTTTTGTGCTCATTTTCCATGGCTATTGGTGTAATGTCACTTTATTCCCATGGTACCTGCAGAGAGCAAGTTTTAAATTCCTATGTTTGATACCCAAAACACCTCTCTCCAAGCAGAAGTGTCTTTCAAGCTTTTGACCACAAGCTATCTCCATCCAGAAAAGTCATTAAACCCAAAACAAAGCACTGTCACGTGATTGATGCTCTAGTCAATGTGCCTCCAGGCTTAACCACTGAATTCTCATAGCACAATGTTTGCCATAAATCTAGAGTTCAAAAAGAAGGGGGAAATTTTACTGAGAAATGATGATAGGAAAGTAGGATCATCTCACCACCATTTTGTAAGCAGCAGGAGAGTTGAAACAAATCAAATAAATCATGCACTGCTGAATTATTTACTCAGAACTAGCCAGGACGTATTTGGAGCAGTACTGCTTTAGAGGTGAGGTTAAACTCAATGTTACTGCAGCCTGCACTGACAGGTGAATCATATCTCTTTGGACACTGACTGGTTTGGTTTATTTTTCCCCCATGACTAAAGTCCTTAAACGCACTTCTTGTCAGTCAGCCACAGGGGATTGTCTGGCAGTCTTGAAGCACTGAGTGACAACGTCAAAGGGGGCACTACCAATATATTAGGAGTAGCCACAAAGGGAAAAAAAAACTTCTGTTAAGACTGTCTTTTATTCTCCATTCTCTAGGAAATAGTGCTTAACAAGGAATTCATAAAAATCAGCTGAATATTTACTGCAGGTATCAAGCACGTGATTTCATTCCATGCTGGGCCATAAAGTGCTCATATCACAAAGAAAAAAAGTGTTGCTGTTAAACCCCTATCAAATAAAAGTAGGACGAAGGTGTTGGAGGAGAACAAAGGGCTTCAAGAAAAAAAAAAAAAAGAAAAAAGAAGAAAGCTTTTCTTTTGTCTTGAACTTCCAGCATGTATCTCTCTCCCAAGGTCTGTAACTGGGCTCTGTGTCACCCCACAGCACTACCGAGAGGTTGTTAAGAAGCTCAAGTGTAACACTGTGCTTCTGTTAATTTCCTTAACGTTATTCTGCTTTGTGATTTACCTCCAAGGACAGAGAAGCTGAGCGAGCGGTGATGCCTGGGGGGCAGGTATGAGCTTGCCTGGCAGGCAGTGGTCCCACCAAGGGTCCCGCTGGAACCCCCCAGATGCCAGACCACAAGCCAGAAGCCAGTTCAGCTAGTTGACTAATTTTCTGCTCTCCACACCACCGCCGAGCTGTTTCTGAAGCCTCCTCCTCCATTCTAGCACGCAACAAAGGCTCTTTCATGGGGAGGGGCATTTTCAATTCAAGGGCAGAAAATCAGTGTATTCAGTATTTTGGAGGGGGGAGGTGGGGAAGGGGAAATAATCACACTACACCTCAGCCAGTTGCTCTGGTGTTGTCTGACTGCTTAGCAAGGCTTCAAAGGAAGGCAAGTAGTCACTATAGAAACTGCCACATCATACTGTTCATGCTGCCTCAGAGATACGGAATATCTCTTTAGAGAGACACCTGTAATTTTTTTGCTGCCTTTAGGAAACACTCCACAGTAAGCAGCTGGGCTATGTTGTGTGGGTTTGTGCTGGGGTTTTTTTTTGGTTTGGTTTTTTTTAATTATTATTACCTTTTTAAATGTGTTTTGCTTTTTCACTATTGAATGGAGGACAATATATGAGGCCTAATTTGGAAATTCATTTCCACCAGTGATAAATAAACAGTTGTCTCGGACTGTTTGAACTTCATTTTAGTATCAAAATTAAGTTCTTATCACTGTGGAAGAACTCAGACTGCAGGAAAACTGTAAAAAGAAAAGAGAGAAGACAAAAATAGGTTGATTTAAGCAGTCAATCCACAGCTCACTGAGAAGGGAAGAGATCACATGCACAGAAGTCCATCTGGTCCCAGTTTTACGACCAGTAATTTGAAACTAAATGTCTACAAACAAAAAAAGCCCTAACTGTTTTCATTGACTTTATAGATAATTAGTCTGTCACATAGAAGAGAAGACCTCACAAAAAGCACTGATATGTGCAAAATACCTAAATTAAATTTTCAGTAGATACATTAGAAAAAACACAGTATATGTACCCTCCCAGTGATCATTCACCTTTAAACCACAGTGACCTATTTCTATTTTATTATCTTCATGTAATAAAGCTGAGAAGATATTAATCATTTGATGGCACAGTTGCTTAGAGGGCTGACGACCACAAACCCATTGAACCTCCCCCTTGTTTAAATGCTCGTCTGTCAGTACCCAGGTCTAGGTTTTCTTTTTTTTCTCCCCCCTTAAAGCGTGGAGGGCTTTTAGCTGAAATATGTGCAGGGACTCTCCCTCTTTTCCTGCAGTGAATGCCTTTTTCCTGTCAAGTATTTCCTGGGACTTATAGCAGTATTACGTATTCAGAGGTGTGGGACTAATATATGAGAAGCTCCAGATGTTCTCCACCACTTCAGCATAGCCTCCAGCCTAAAACATCTTCCACCAACCCCTCCAGCCTGCCCCCTCAGACCCATGTCCTCCTGCTCCATCACACAGGCTCAAACACCCTTACTCATCCTCAGATGGTACTCTCCCCACCCATGTTGCTACTGGTTTATCTTTCCCAGTCCCTCTCCATCTTGAAACTCTCCAGTGTGCCAGCTGCTCTCCTTGCTTCAAATCAGGCTTTTGCTCGCTTATCTCTGACAGAGCTACCAAGCCTTTACTTTAAGCAAAACCTGCAGGCTGTCCTCTGCGCCTAACTGCAGACAGCAACAGGCAGAGGGGCAAGCACGCCTGCGGCTAGGACAGGCACAAAACTAACTGGCCCTCCTAGCCCCAGCTACCTGGGTTGCTGCAGTACCAGGAGCTGGGCAAGAAGCTCAGATCACTAGGTGTAAAATCAAAAAAACCCAACAAACCCACCCCACTCAGCTGGCAACAGCTGACCTAACGAAATGTAAGCTTATTTGCACTTCTGTCCTGCCTAGCAAGGTTGTGTTTCTATGTTCAGCACTTCCTTGGAGCCACCACAGCTCTCACTCTGCTGTTACCAAATCCAGGAAAGGCTTTTTTGGGAGCTTTTGTTTCTCCAGTGTTATTTTTTTGGGGTGTTGTTTGTTTGTTTCCGTTTTTTTTGGGGGGTTGTTCGGTTGCTTGGTTTGTAAGCATGCCTTCATAATGTACTTCATAGTTTAACTCCTGGAAAATTACTGTTAATCAGCCACCGAGGGCTGGCTGTAGTCTGAAGTCTGGAATGAATTATGAAGTACACAGATCCTGGATCTCTCCCAAGCATTACTTCAGCAGAATTTTCAGTCCAGTTTTGAAGCACACACTGGATAAACCCTACCCACCAGTATAAACTTGGCCAGAAGATACCTTTGCATATTAGCTTGGCGCATCCGTACTCACATGCCTGTCTGCTGCTAGATCTCAAACTCACACAGATAAGTGATAAATGGAGGCATTTCTGGCAGGCCAAAGGAGTCTGTTCACAGTCCTTTGCTATTTGCTGTATTTTCCTCTAGATGATGACAAACATACAGCTAGAAATGTTGAAAGGTGAGACAGAACTGGTGGAAAGGTGAGTAGATCAGGTCATGACTACTGTCAGATATGTATCCTAATGGTAAGACAACTTCTTATTACCATGTTGTATTATGGCTCTAGATATGCATGTAGGATTGAAGGCTGCAGGACACACAAATACAGTCATAATTTGGAAAGCCAGGATTCAAAAAGGTTCATAGTCAAGCAGATTAACCCACTGACACTGCCCTGCCAGCGTGCCTAACAAAATCAGTAATAAACAGAGGACTATGACCAGAAGAAGCAGGGAGGTGTTATCCTGCAGCTGTATGTGGCATTTGTACAGGAGCTATGGAATCCCACACCTCTGCTGGGAGCCTGCATGATGGACACGTTGCAACCTTGAAAAGAACTCAGAGGAAAACAAGCAGAATGATGGGAGGCCTAGGAACATCTATTTACCAAAGAAGCACAGTCTAATCAATTTAGCTAAGGAAAAGTCAAGAGGTGACTTGCTCCCTGTCTAGGAGTAGCTGCATGTGGAGGCTATTACTACTAGCAGAGAGTGCTTCAGCAGACAAAGACTTAACAAGAACAAATGGCTAGAAGCAGAAGCCAGACGAATTCATAGCCAGAAAAGGCTCCCTTTTAAAATTCATTAAATGTAATTAAACAATAGGGCAATTTTCTAGGCCAATGCTCTCACCTCAATGTTTTAAATCAAAACTCCCTCTCTTTCTCTAAAGATGTGTCAGGAGTTAAACTCTTGAGGTAGGAATAACTTGATTAATTCCTATGGCCTAGTTACAAAACCATGACGGCATCTGCTGCAGGTCTGACTTAAAGGTCCATGTAACCTGTCTTTCTCCAAGACAGGCCAGTGCAGGTGCCCAAGGAGGGCTATGAGAGTGGCCAGGTACGGCACGGTGTTTCCACAGGACAGGCTCCCTAGTCCCCATGGTTGGCAGTGCCAGGAACCAGCCCAGAGAGAGCTGCACAACCTTGAGGCAAGCTGCTAGCCTCTCATGCACCACAAGAAGGAACATGGTGACCCACCAACTGGAGACCAGCACAGACAGTGGATAGAAATGCCAAACCAACATGCCTAGGAAAGGCATCCAAAAGGAGTGAGAAGTCTGGGAACAAGCACTCAGACTGCTTACCTTGTCTTGCCTCCCTGCTGGGGCCTCAGGTTCCTGCTCAAGGGTGTTGCACACCTCAGCCACTTTCCTCCTCCCCTGTGGCCACCTGCAGACCATGGTCAGCAGCTGCTGCCATGGTCCCTTGAGTTCTGTTTGCCCACTGGCCACACTAGCATCACCCAAATTCTGCAAAGATAACAGACCATCTCCACATGCTCCCTCATTTTTCACCTCTTTCCTCATTTATGCTCTAATGTTACCAATCATTATCAAATATCAGCTCTGCTTTGGCAGGCCTCCACCTGCTCCTTATTACTGTCCTTCTTCATCTTCCCAGTCTTCCCTTCCTTTCTTGAGCTCCTTTTCCCCACACTTCTTAGCAATGTGCAGTGTAAGGAAGGCTCCAGTGTGCAAATCCTTAAGCATAACTTGTCCCTGCTGCATGGCCACCAGGAGCAGGTGGATGCCTATTGGACAAAGCCACATTCCTTCAAGGAGCTGGAGTGTTTCCAAGGTGTGTCTTCCCAGCAGGGACTTCTGGTAAGAGGGGTTCTTACCTCAGAGCTTCTGAAAAACCCAATGTAACAAATGCCATGAAAATACATAAAAATGAAAGCACAGTCAATGCCTGGGACAAGAAACTAGAAATTATCCAGTACTGTAAGCTGTAATCAAAAATAAAAGGACAGAAGACAACCCCAGTTTCAAAGCAAGTATTACGTGAGAAAAAATTATAATATTTAACAAGCAAACAAAGGGGGAAATGGGGTCTTACAGTAAAAGCAAAACAGGCTGTTGTAAATAATAAGAAGACTGTATCTGCTACAAGAACTATGGACCTGGTTGCACAACATACCTGGGAAATGTTACAGCTAGGTGTCCCATTGTAGTGAAGGCAACATGGGGAAGGTGAATGTTTGCGTTGTTCATACATGTACCCATCAGCTCTTTAGACAAAAGACTGCTTGCATGTAAACATGAAAACACTTTTGAGACTCAATAATTAACTAGAGTAGCAAAATGTTTTGTGCAGCTTCTGAAAAAAAAAGCAGGTAACTGCATCAGAGAATTGTCTAGAAAACTTCTGTTCATGCATCATTATTTCTTGCAAAATATTACTAGAAGACTATTCCACCTCAATTAGGAAGATGGGCATTTCACCTTCCTTTTGCAATTGACAGCTTTTTTTTTTTTTTCTTTTTCGTTCAGAAGTGCATCACATAAATCTCAGTGATCCAGCTGTAGCCTTAGGCTTCTCTGGACAGCTGGTCACCAGCCCTCACAGTAGCAGCAAAACCTGTCATCCACCACTGAGATTTTTATCATTCTCCTCACATTCAAACCCAGATGGCATATGCAGAAGACTCTTCCACAGATAACCTGACTGCAGTAAATCCCACAGGGTTTGTTAGTCAGGCTCCTAGGCCATCTCCATGCCCACTTAAGTGGCATGTGGTACCAGTCAGTGTGGGACAGACCCCTACAAGAGCCTACCTCTGCATGGATGAGGAACAACAGCCTCAGCTCTTCGCATCCCTCCAGTTAAAAGCCATGCATTGTCATTCAGCAATTAAAAGATGGGTGAACCTGTTTCTTGTCATCTGTGAAAGCAGGATGCTCTCTATAGACATATGACAGGAGGCGGTTTATGGTGCAGTTTCTGTTCCCTTTCACTAGACACAGAGGCTTTTAATTGCAGGCTGTATTCCACAGGGATTGCCTTGCCCGTCCGCTTGGTGATGCAAGTGCTGTTTACGCTGCTCACCCTCCCTCAGGATTTTTCCTAAAGTAAAATAGCTTGGTAGCAGCTTCCTTGAATAAGGCCAATAGAAAACAAGTTGACGAGGATATGAGCATGTGATCCTGTCTCTGTCTCCTCTCTTATCATCTTGAGAGATGCTTTAGCTGAATCTAGCAAGTTACAGTTTACAGGTATCCACAGCTGCTTCCAACATGCTTCCCTAACTGCACTTCACGTCAGATCCTGAGCTGTGCCCTTTGCCATGAAGGTAGCCTGATGTGGGTTTGTGAGGCTGCATCCTTGGTATCTTCATTAATGTAAACTCTTTCCACCACAGAGTAACACAAGGTAGAGCCATACCTCCTCTGTGCATGCTGTGTTTGAGAAAAAGTTTTGATTCTACAGGGAATACAGGATTTTCCAATTTGGCAGATTTGTATCTTTTCCCTTTTACAATGAATCAGTGCAAAATTATTGACTGTATCCTGTAAATTCAACTTTTTTAGAAGAATATAAAACTTGCATTTTCCAGTTCACACAATTGTTGGTTTAATGATTGGTATGTTTTATATTTGTATGTCTGAGCTAACAGCAGTTCCTGGTACTGTACGTGTAGAAAAAAGTATATGCATTGAAAAAAGCAGAGCTCTTTAAAGGGAGAATTGTGTATTTCTGTTTCCCATTGAAGCAAACTGCAGTCCTTTGTGCAGAAAACTTTCTTGCTAAGGAGTGTTCAAACAGTTTTTAATAGACTTTTAAAACATAAGCATTTAGGAATTGAGAAACCTCCAACATGCCTCATTGAGCATCTCACACAGCCCTGCACAGCTAGGTTACAAAGCAGCTGCCTGATACTGAGGAAAAATGTGCAAAGCATAATTTCTAAATATCTTATTTGGATACCAGCTGTTATTTCTTTTGGTCCATTGAAACTTCAGGTAAGGAATTTCAAAAGTGATTACATAGGAAGTGCTGTACCAGGTTACACCAAATTTTCATCTCACCTTGTGTCCCATCACTGGCAGATGCCAAAAAAACAGTGTTTGGGGGAGGGCAGAGCACATGTGTCACGAAGCTGCCCCTGAAAGCTGCCCCAGCACAGCTGGCAGCCCAGGACTTCCTCAGCAATGGCAGCTGGGTTTGTAATTAGCAGCTCCTAGTGGTTTTCGCTCTGAGCAACTCAATGTCTTTTACATAGTTGCAGGATTTTAGCACCTACCATATCCTGCACCTGGGAATGTCCCAGCTTAGACGCAGGTTGTTTGAAGATCAGTGTCCCTGCAGCACAACACGACTGACGGAAAAGGCACTGAGCTTTGTTCCTCTCCCCACATGCCCCCCGGCTCTCTGGTCTCTGCAGGGCCTCCTCACCTCCACCCTGTCAGGTCCTCTCCAAGGTAGAACCCTCTCATTCCTCAGGCAGAGGCTGTGCCTCACCTCTGGTCACCCCCTGCCCATTGCTGGGCTTTTCTGGCTTCTGCCATATCCCCGCTGAGACAGAGAAATGGAATTGCACAGGCCATCCAGCACACGGGCACACTAGGGATTTATACAGCATCATTACTATATTCTTCCTATCCTCTTTCCTAGTAATTAAATTTGTCTTCTGGACTGCTTCTGGTTTTATATGCTTTCACAGATCTATTAGAACGTCATGATCTCATTTCCAAGTGGACACAGCAGCAGTGTCGTCAATCCAGAAACTAAGGGAAACTGCCCCTTCCCCATGAAAAGTTTCCGTTTTGACAATCCACCAGAAATCAATAAAATATGGGAGGCTTTGCTGGAAAAAAATCCCAGCCAGTTTGGGGAAGAAAACTCTATCTTCTACAGGCAAGAGGCTAAACTATAAGGTTTGCTGTCATTTGATCTTTCCAACGCTAGTTTCTACCCTGAGCAAAGCTGTGTGAAAGCGCTGTGCTCCTCTCAAGTATCGCCGAGCAAAACTAGTTCCCTATGCAGGGGTGCAGCTCCCGTCTCTCCCATTATAACCCCTCTAACACTACATCCATCATGACGCTAATTGGCCCCAAGCATGATTAGCCAGGTCAGACAGATCAGCATACTGTAAACTAAGTTCTAGAGGCTGTTAAACTCTGATGTTTAAGTTAACCTTTAATTAAAATCTTTATAAGCGCAAAACATCCTCTCTCAACTGCACCAGACAAGACACGTAAAGCTAATTGTCCTAGTAAAAGTTAAGGATTAAGAAACTGTGATAAACAGAAGCAAGGACAGCAGATGTTGGTTTTATGGTAGCCTGCCCTTAGTTTACAGTCAGGAGCCAACAAGAGGAATGCTGCTGTATCTCCACAAATTGGTCACTTCTGCTGTAAAATGTGAAAACAGTAACTACAGTTCAGCCCACAGGTCAAGAGAAAACAAAGATATTCGAATGGGTAAGTGAAAAGAGTAACATGGAGCATTTCTAAAAATACTGTTGACATTAATAGAAATTCATGAGCTAGCAGTTTAGCAACAGACAGGGGAGTCAGCGGCTTCTGATTTCCAGCCCCAGCATCCTTTGCCAGCTTCAGCAAGCCAAGCTCAGTATTGATCTGAGGAATTTATAAGACTCTGTCATTTCAGTGCTTTCCACATAAATCAACAAGTTTTAGCAAAGTCCCTCATGTACTTTCAGGAGTTTCTGGCACATCTTCATTTTGTTTAAAAATAGCAGACCACTTCAATGGGCATTTTTGGAATTTTGGTTATTTCAGTTCCGGTAATGATGAGCATTATTAGTTCCTTGGCAGCTTTGTTGTTGTTGTGTTGCTGTTGATGAAATAAAAAGGAAATCAACAAATACTAAGCTGTCATTATTTGGGGACTCTGTCATACTCAAGAGACAATGCTGCTCATTGCCTTGCCAGATGCATGCTTATGAAAATTTGAGCATGTTTCTAAACCATGGCAGAGATGGCAAATACAGTTCAGGTTGTGACTTCTTAATTTATTTAAGCTCTGCTGTAAAGGAGATGTCACAGGGCAGAGGACAAGCGCTGCCCTGGTGCATCCTCCAGCCTTTCCTGTATTTTTTGCAAAAGTAGGTGGTCCATGGGCCTAAACCCTCTTGACCTGGTGGAGCTGACCTGCACCAGCTCACCAGCTGGGCTGACGTGATGAATCTCAGTTTGCTCCCACCTTCATGTCATCTTTGACTGGAAGCTTGTGGCTGTATTTTATTCAAAAGACTCAGGCCAGATACCCAGACAAAAAATATTGAGCAAAGGGCTGAACATGCAGCTAATCAGTGGTTATCCATCACCCAGCTGCACATTTTTACCTCTTGCTCTGAGTGCAAGGTGGCTTACATCTACCACGGGGCAAGCTATTATATGTGTCTGCAACCGCTAAAATCTCTCTGAGGTTTGCATTCATTTATCAAAGCACCTATTTATAGCTGAAAAATAATATCCATATTTTTAGAGACACATTTGCTGGACCCTTTTAGTGACAGCAGTCAGAACTAAAATAGCTATCCACTTAAAAAGACAGGGAGGTTTTTCCATATCCCTCAACCAAGGAAGTATTTTTTGCATATATTGAAATTCCATCTTCAGATCACACACTATGCAGAAACTGTAGGTGTCTCATTTTAATCACATCCCTGCAAGAAGAGTTTGCCAACTCCTGCTCTGAAGGTAGCTGTGGACAAGAAAAGTAATCAAAAGCTGGAGAGAAAGTTGTCTGATGGTTAAAGGGTAAGGAGGAGTAAAAGCGAGGTTAAAGCTGAAGTGTCTTTACGGTCATATCTGGGGTACTTTTTGCTTTGCAATGGGATATTGCAGTAAATTTTGTAGCAAAAACCTGATGCAGCGAATCCACGTCTGTTAGCTTGCAAAAGGTGATAGGACAATTTTTCTGAGAAAGGTGTGAGTTCTAAACAATAGTCTAGAATTTTCTAACACTTCGTATCAGAGATAATAACAATGAAAAAGGTAAGAGAAATGTCTGATTATGTTAAGAGATAAAGTATGGGAAAAAGACTTCTTTTCTTTCTTCTGGAGTTTCCTGCAGAATTGGCTAAAATTTGTGATGATGGTTAGGTGCTTAAATGCAGGTGGAGTTGCAAAAGTTGACACATGCTATGCATTTAAAAACGCATAGATTTCAATTATGATAGGCTATTGTTGCCTTCCATTCTAATGCACTTGTGGGTTTTAAGGTTAAGTCCTAAAGAAAAAATACTGGATTTGAATTTACTCCTGCTGGAAAGTATGGAAGTCAACAGATTACTTAGATCTAACTTGAAACATTTAAGTTTATTAACAATTATTAAAAAATTATGATAAAGAGGAGACAGACTGGAAACACTGGCAAACAGGAAGGGCAGCAAAACACCACATTGGTTTAGGAAGAAACTGAAAAAGCAGCACCAAAAATAGAAGCAAAGTAAGATGAGAGATTCTTAAGTATTCTTATTATTTAAGAACTAAGGTTGCATAGCCACAATCTTAAAGGTAGGTCAGCCCCAAATACTTGTCTGAAGGGGTGCTTTTTACTTCCGATGTCTTTACTATAGGTTTTTCTCATTTTTCTCTCTAGTGCTATGCTAATAAGAGACTAGCCCCCATCACTGTTCCTGCCACCAACACTGACCCCTGTTCTTGGATGCCATATACTTAATGCAATTGAATTAACCCCTTTTTAGAGGAGGAGCTGAAATATTGCCCATTGGGGACTACTTTCTCTTTTCCTCTCCTGTTGCAAGCTTAGTTACCATGTCTTCACAGAGGACTTTCGCATGTCAAAAAGCCATAAAAATTACAAAAGTAAATTAACAAATGCCTGGATGGAGAGATTTATGGGCAGGTAACCACCATGGCTTGTCTTCATTAAGTGGTTCATGCCAGTGACAGTTGCAAAAGCTGATTGAACAAAGTCAGAGTGATTTTTAGTTGTCAAGGTGCAGGTATCAGGTGGACTGGTTTCAGATGTAATTCTGATGTTGCTATGAATGTGTCATTGTTAAATGATTTATAGATAAGTAGACAAATAGACACATAGATATTCTTTCTGTGCTTGTATTGAGGTATTTCCATCTGTGGGTCAGTGTGATTTTAGTTCATCACTTTCCCTGTAGATTAATCTCTACATCTCAGAAAACTTGAGCAACCGTATTTTGGCAAACTCAAAGAGAGACAGAAAGCCTGCTACATGTTTCTCCACTGTTTCACAATATCCTCTTTCCTTGTTCTCTTGGGTAAATCCTCTTCCCTAGTACACACAAAAGATTCAGTCCTGCTTGAGAAACCCAGGCCCGTTGCCCTTGTCTCGCAGCCACAGAACCTCTCAGATTGAAAAGCAAAATCAAAACCTTGAATTCTGCTGCTGAGACTTCCCATCAAGGCACTGCAGAAATGTTGTTGCTCGGAAGCAAAAATTGCACCTACTGTGAATCCGTGGTTTGTATTCAGCTGTATCTGAAGTGAAAAAATCCAGCTCCACAACTACCACCTGGCACATCAGAGAGGGTGAGTCTTGAACGAACAGCAAAGCTCACCCCTAGGAAGCCTCTCTGTCAGGGACATCTGTTTGAGCGCACGCAGTCCTGAGGAGTGGCAGAAGGTGCTGTACACCTCCTCCACTGAGAACTGCAGAGCAACAAGCAGAAAACTTGTGAATTTAACTTTTAAATAAGGAAGCTAAATATTTTATGCATTTAAGGTCCGAAGCACAGTGGCATGACTCATAGGTTCAAGTATCAGAGAATCACAGAAGTGTTGGCTGGGACAGCAGCCTGGAGATCTCTCCTCTGACCTCCAATTTGAAGCAGGACTTTCTCCAGCTATCTGAAAAGTTGCTGGGGCTTTGCCTAGCAAGCCTTCAAAGCCTCTAAGGATGAAGACCCCTCTGCAAGCCACCTGTGCCAGTGCTGCGCCACCTCCCAGTGAAGAGGGTGCCCACTCTGAGTTCTCAAGATGCAGCACTGCGGCCTCATCTCACTGACTGCCGCTGCCCAGACACTCTCAGCCCCATTGCTTTGGTGGCCACCCGCTGCACAGCTGCAGGCAGCTTTTAGACTATACTTTAGACTTCTCCCTGCAGACCAAGCAAGCTCGGCTCCTTCAGCCTCTCTATGTGCCTTAAGACATGGACATCTTGGAGGGTCTCTACTGGACCCTCACCAGGTTCCTCACATTACTCTTGAACAGGGGGCTAAACCCCCTGCACCTCACCCAGGGCCATGAATCGGGCAGTCATAAATACCTGTAGTGCATTGGCCATGCTCCTCCTTCTGTGGCCCAGTATGTGGTGTGCTCCTGTCATTCCCTGTCCACTAGAAAGCATAGTGGGAAAAATCTGAAAGAAAGGAAGACATTTAGCAGGAAGAAGAGTTATTTTCATGCAAGTAGTATTTGCTGACAAGCATATTTTCTGCTGCTCTTACCTACTTTCATCCCAAAGTCCAGCAGGTGCAGGACAAAGACAACAGACTTCCCTTACAGAAGTCATTAGGAATGTGAGAATGTACACAGTCCTTTAAGACTTGTAAGAATCACAGGTAAAATTGTTCACAGCCATCTTTCTATTGTATTTTTAGATCAGTGTGGAGCATGGCATGCATTAACATGACTTCTAAAAAACAAAATCCTTTAGACAGGCAGTGCTCAGGAGAGTCTAGATTTCAAGGATATGGGAATTACAATCCATATCTGAAGTGAAGACACCACCTACAATTGTTTTTAAAGATTTGGTACGGAAGAGTTATTTATATATTTCTCTAGTGAACAATCATTAATTGGGTGAATTATTTCAATCGCAGAGACTGAGAGCTTTGGAGGAGAATACAGGAAGTTTGGAAAGCACTATTTGAAACTCTTAGTCACAGGGTTGCTGAAGGTTTAAGAGGCTGCCATTCTCAAAGGCAGAGGTAGGCTCTTTCATGCATGCGTTGGCGTTGGACATCCTTACAATCTCAGCATGCCTCCAAATAATATGGTACATGTGATAGGAAAAGTTTATGGTGTTTCGTTGACTCCAGCAAGAGCTCATGAAGACCCCTATAACAATTGCACCATTCTTGTGCATTGCTGATTGACCATTGTGGTGGCCTGATAGAATCAGCAGTTGTGATTGATATACAGGTGCTATTCAAAGGAGATATAATAACAGTTGTGTTTACGGAAAACCTGAGCACCAGCAGCAAGATATGAAACATTTGATAGTATTTTTCAGGCATGCATTTGTGCTAGGTGTTACGGTCTGTGCACATACCCTGCTAGAGAAAAACCTCCCCATCAAAAAGCAATTCATCAAGACAGAAAAAATAACTTCCTTCATTCTTCATTCCAGCAGAATGTGAATGTGATGTCAGTTGCTTGGACCCACATGCCAGATGTGAGCATGCCACAATTACTCTGTATCCAGTCTGATATTACCTGTCGGAAATGAAAGGCTGTCAGATAATTCTTTGAGTGAGTGCGTGTGGTGTGTATGCGTGTGTGTGTGTGCACGTATGTGAACATTCACTAGATACATGTAAATGTTGAGTTTATCAGTCCACCAGAAATGTTTTCAGGACAGAGAGCAATATGTTTTCACTTGAAACCCTCATCTTTTAGTGTGTGCAGATTTCTGAAGCAAATGTAATACTCAGGATTAATGTTTCACATTCAGTCTCATCTCAGTGGTTTCTTTTTTCCCAGACATGTCACACAGTTCAGAAAAACGAGTTTGCACCATTTAAGTAGGTTCTTCAGATGATTTTTCCTGTTGACTTCAGATAAGTTTAGATTGTAACTTACTTTGTAAAAGACCAATGTACCTTGGGCATTGAGGATGAATTAAGACTTATCAATGCTTCTGTAACTCAGGGCTCCAGCCCCTTGGAGAAGGCTGTAGCAGACTCCCTAAAACCCATGCTTATTAAAGAAATCCATTTGTTTCTATAGAAAGGACACTGAAAAAGATGAGAGAAAAGAAATTAGGGGCATCAATGAGGAAGGTATACCCATAGGTCACTGCCAGCACTCAGGGGCTTCCACTGTTACAGGAAATAGGGAAACATGACGACAGCATGGGCTTGCCTCACTGCAGGCACACCAAGAGCTGCTCACAAAAGGTGGCAAGCCCTGCAGGCTAAATACCTGTTCTCCAATGCATGGAAGAAAGGGATCATTTGCTTGAATGAAATGTACATTTAGTACAGAATAAAATGTTTTTGGGCTTTTAAAAATAGTTTTATGTTTAGGATTTTTATGACTCAAGGGAAATATGCAAGTACATTACAAATTTTGTGATTCTGGTGTGGTTAAAAAAATGTAGAACTTGCTGCTTTCTCTAAAAGAGAGTTCCACATAAGCACTCAATATTTTTCTAAAATCTTCATCCCAAATTCACAGTATTTTCATGCTAAAAGGTGCAATGTACTAGGGCTAAGGATGTTACTTTGCCATCAGCATCATTTATATACCAGGTGTGGATTCTACACCATGCTGGTTATCTCTCATAAATCATGGCTTTACCAATATGGATAATGACAGTCTTTTAGCTCCTATGACATGCTGTCAGGCCAGGGAGCAGCTTGCTGATAGACTTATAAAAGAGTAAGGGTGTGTCGTGTCTCACATAACCATAGCATCCAGCCCCTCCATGCATTGCCAAACATTAATTAATAGCATTTACAAAGTCTTTATACACATGGATGATTTTAGAAATAAATCTTTTACTGTGAGGGTGGTGAGACACTGGAACAGGTTGCCCAAGGAAGTTGTGGATGCCCCATCCCTGGAGGTGTTCAAGGCCAGGCTGGATGAGGCTTTGAGCAACCTGGTCTAGTGGGAGGTGTCCCTGCCCATGGCAGGGGGATTGGAACTTGATGATCTTTAAGGTCCCTTCCAACCCAAACCATTCAATGATTCTATGATTCTGTGATTAGGAGTGAAGCAAAGATGGAGGAAAATCCCTGCTGAGCACCCAAGATTTCTATTGCCTAGAGAGACTAATTAGAGGGATTGGCAGCCATATTGCAAATGTTTATTTTGAATTTATGTACAGCTGGACAAAGGAACAGTCCAACTGTCCGGAACTGACAGTAAGGAAAAAATTGCTATGTACTCTAAATTTGCAAGTCAAGCAGATAAAATGTGGGTTTGAAATAGTTAAATAAGATACTGTTAAGCAAATTTTAAATTTAAGCTAGAGTTGTAATTTGAATTTTATTTTACTAGCACTCTTTCATTGCTAGACATTCAACTAGAAGCTTTGGTTTTTGTTTTATGAAAGAAAGAACTAGCACACCCATCTGGGATACCTTGAGAAAGGTGTACCAAGGTGCACGGTGCACACTTACAGTGCAGTGCCTCCGTGAGGACAGTGAAGTCATGTGATTCTCAAAATACTTTCAGCGTATGGGAGGGCTGGGGCCTGAGACCTGGTAAGAAGCAAAGGAACTAGAGCAGGAATACCTGCAGGTGCTGACTTTCAGGCAAGTTTTCCACCGGGCAAGCATCCATCTTGCTAGAAGCAAATGGCCAAGAGACACACCATGACTCCAGGTAAGAACTGAAACATCACATCTAGGGTCTGATTTCTCTATAATTAATAAAATATTCTTTCTGGTCTACTCTAAAATATTGATAAGTATATCAGTAAAATACAGATTATTAAAGTGGGTGTATTCATCTTAAAACAAATGAGATGTGCCCTTCTCTGTTCAAAGCCAAACATTGCTGGCATGCTGCAGTTGTGTAGGGTTTGCCTCAAAGTGGTGGAGAAAAAAAAAATCAAACATTTTGTCAGAGTCCAAGAAATCATAGCCCAATTCAATAAATGAAGTATGCCTAACAAGCTGTCAGAACACTGCTTAAAAAGACAGATAAGTACTACCATGTTTCACAATGACAAAATGTTCATAAACCTTTTTTTCTTTTAATAATAAAGGATATTTCTGAATAACACCCTTTTAGCTGCCTACTATGCCTGTGCACACTTAGACCACTGATCATGAAGCTATTTTCCCAGCAGGCAACTTTTCACTGAATCATTCCTGGGTGACATCTCACTTATAAATGAGGAAATAGATCTATATGACCATAAATTTGACGGAAGTCAAATTGCTGGTGGTGTTATTTCAGTGGTTGTTCTCTCTACACAGGCCAGTATGAGACAATTTATGACACATCTCTTATAGATTCAGTGCAATAAAGTGTAAATAATTTAAAGCTTTTTGATATTATCCTGTCTTCTTTCAGCATGTGTGTTCAATAATTATTTTACTGGTACCTTAAAAGTGTCTTGCTCCATGTCTTCTGTCATTTCCACAGTTTTTCTTATTAACCTTGGGATAGCATGATCTGTGCTGTACATGCCTTTTCTGTATTGTGTTACTGTATTGATGCTCTGGGAGTGTTCCCCTCTCATACTCATCACTTTCCACATCACACGTGAATCACCACATCGACTGGCTCTAGTAACCATTGTTAGCAATAATAGGTAACATGATTATAGCATTCAGTATTTTCATTAGGAATAGGATTCAAGACTTGCAGTTCCTTCCTTCCTCTTACTGAGTGTGTGCTTGCTGGGTCCCTGGAGAACACAACCCACCCCTCTGGCTGCCGCAGAACATGATGCCCAGGTGACATGTGACATAAATAACATCTTTCATAAGACCAGACTGGACCCTGATTCATTAACCTCACTCTATATCCTATGGCCTAGTAAAAACAAAACAAAAACCCCCAAAAACCAAAACAAAAAAACAAACAAAAACCAACCAAACAAAACCCCTCAACTTTTTAAAAGGTGTATTAATTTGCTTGCAAAATGTTATCACTTCTTAAACTCACAGATTTTTTGGGAGGGCTTTTCCAGACTAGAAAATTAATTTCAGGCTACAAATGTGTCACCTATGATCTGTAGATGCAGATTATTTGATTCATTCATCATCATGATTTGATTTACCAGGCCTGTTCTGCTCTTGTTTCAGTCACCAAAATCTGAAATAACAAAACTCAATAACAGTGGGCTCAATCCCTGAAAGTTTAAAGCTTTTTTATTTTTTAGACTATTTTTGCCATGCTTTTCATCCCTCATTGGTTGCTTCAGTTGTATACTTCTTTGAACAGGAATGTTACACTGTTTTTAGTACTTCAGCAATAACCTTTTTCTGGATGGGCTTCGTTTGCTGAAACTTTTCTAGTTCTTAAAAGACTGTTTCCAAAAAAACATGAAGGAACAATACCGAAGAGGGTAAATTGTGGAGACAATGGATAGGAGGCTTAGACTAAAATTGGTTTCAAAGTAAATTCTGTCAGGAAATTGACTGCTTCTCACACTTTGTATTTAGCACTTTGCTAACCTTTGGGAAAAAAGACACCCAGAGCAAGGCAACATTCAGCTTCCAAAGGCAGAAATAGAAGGCATTCATGATTTTCTAAAATGTCTCATTTACATTTTTACTGTGTTTCATATTGTGCACTGGATATTTCTGCGACAGTTTGTCGTTGTGGTTGTTCTGCCACATTACATTCCTCTGTGAGTGTGTTCGTATAGACGTGTGTGAGTGTGTTCCAGCTTACACAGGTACTTTTAAATGTGTAAAGACATCTTAAATATGCAGTATCAAACAAGAAACATGGTTTATTAAGTAAGTACATATCACACAGACTAAATATAAAAATTCTATACTTTCTTATGAATATATGTATACAAATGTTTCTGACACATATTTTCTCTGATTGGCACCTTTGTCCAAGCTGGTCTACAGGACCAGACAGCAATGTCTTTCTTTCATTAACTTTGTAGGGCCAAAAAGGTCAATATTTTAATATTTAACCCATAAACTGGAATGTTAGTATACAATTCACCAAAATTCACCCATTTTTATAGGTAGAGCAGGAAGGCTACTCACCATTACTAAATTTCTCCCAGACTGATGCTTTATTTACTAAATCCATACAGAAATGCAGGATTAGTTTTCAGTAAGATCTCCCTGACTGATTGTGAATTTTAAGACTCATTGAAATGCACACTTTTGTAGTGTTAGCTTACAAACCTATGCCAACGGGTATATGTCATTCAGCACACACAGGTATTTTTATACGTCTGAACATGTTCATGAAATGTGCCAGCTCAAACACTATGTATCTGATCTGCTGAGTGAGAGCATCACTTGCCTGGTGTCATAGGCTTACCTTTCTTCCCTTAACCTAGCAGTTTTTCTAGATCAGAGCTGGCCCCTCCTAGATGTCTGGAAATGCCTAGTGTTACTAAAATTAATCACTGATATCAGTAAGTAAAATATTTCCTGGTGTACACTGGTGCAAAAACTCAGGTATGCCAAAGCAGTAATAGTGAAGTAAGGAGGGTGAAGAAAACCAGTACCTGTCAACATTGAAATAGAATCTGAGAGACAGAGAGTTTTGTAAAATATAGCTTCATCTTGGATCCAAAGGAACTTACTCATATGTCATATAATCCTCTACAGAGTGAAGGTGAACTACAATAAGGGCTTTGAAGTGGTCCATTTTTTTTCACTTATCCCCTGAAAGGATTTGTATTGGTCTTACAGATGTGGTGATCCTGAATCAAAAGTGGAAGCAGCATCCATATCAGATGGAGTCAGATCATTTGTCCCCTTCTTTTAGGCAACACATGGTGGAGCGGAGACAATTTATTGATTCTATTTCTTTTGTATTTCATACCATTGATTGATAGCATAACACGAGTAAGTATGATTGCTATCAGCCTCACCTATTGAACACCCAGAATAACGCAGTTTATTTTGAAGAGAAGTCACCAAGAAAAGACAGAAAGAAAGCAACTGTGCTAGCAATCCAGTCCAGTCCCCGGAAGACCAAGGTCCTTAGGGGCTACATGGTAGTGTTGACTTTTGAGTTTATGCCATTTTGTAAAAGATTACCAGGCTGTGCCATTATTGGGCCAAGCTTTGCTGCACTGTTGCTACACAGACCCATTTGTGAGAGCAGGTCTGCAGGCCTGGTGAGGAAGGAGAGGGATATTAACCTCACAGGTGACATTTGCAGTCGTGGTGTTTCAGAGATACCTCAGAAAGAGTCTTCCACACTGAACATAAGTGTTTCCATTAAAAATGTGTTGCCATGTATAATCAGTGTGCTGGGACAGGGCCTGAGAAGACACACCGTTGTAAAATGAGCACCATGCATGCAGCAGCTATCCAAACTCACCACCAATTATTTCACATTACATCTTCATGTGAAGTTTGTATAAGAATGAAACCTGCAGAATTTACGAAAGAAAATATTAAATGTACAAATGAGTTCTCTGTGATCAGATGATAGTGCTAGGAGAGGCCAGGAAGAAACAAGAGGTATAAGCAAAGCAATGGATGTGTTCACTAAGCAAACCTAAGGACATGAAGCAGAAATGGCTTTTCCAGTATCTAGACAGTGCAACCAACGGGAAGGAAAATAGGAATGAGAAATACCATTTTGAGTGAAGGGAGCTGGTTTGGAGGGGATGCAGCACGAGCAATGTTGTGCTACCCCTGCCTGCCCCCAGGGTATGCCAGCACCCCCATGTTTCCTCGGGCAGGGAGCCACCTGTAGATGGGGCAGTGGGGAAGACCCTTCTTGGTAAGTACAATCCTAACGAAGTGCTCTGTTTTCTTATCTGTTTCTGTGATTGCCAGCTTAAGTTTTGAACCTTTTTGACAGAAAGAAGAATACTTAGTCTTTTCTCTATTTCATTTTTCTCCAGAAAACTGAACACAGACTGCTCCACACTCAGAAGGTGGCAAATGTGTCAGCAAGGGGTGGACTGCTTGTGAAGTGCCATGCACACTTTGTAGGGTTAGGAGACCTAGCAACTCTCCAGGGCAGTCCTCTATTAACCTGCAAGGCCCTTGTGGCTTGGTAACAGCAAACACCAAGATTGTAAGGACACCTTCAGATTTAGCGATAACACCAAATTCATCACCGTAACCTACAGAAATAAAATCTGACTTCACATTGCTAATGATCTCTGGGCTTTAAAAGGAAAGCCAAGAGCTTTGCTTCCACATGCTACAGATCAGAATGCAAACGGAAAAAAAAAAAGAAAGCAACTCAACCCACAAAGAGACAAACCTATGCTGTTCACAGTGCCTATAAAATGATGTGTTTGAGAAATGGTTTCCACACATACAATCACAAAATACAGTAGGGACTGCAAGTGTGTCAAAACAGTCAGTTGCCCTCTTTGGGTCCACCCCAGAGGATGTGGATGTGTACCTCTGAGAGCTGCAGCAAAGCCTTACCTTCCAGCTAACTTCTGATGTGACCTTGGAGAAGTAAGTTAGTTCCACTGCACCTGACAGCCAGCCATGAAATTACACTCTCATTATAAATCCTTTACCGACCTTGTTTACTTACACTGTAAATTTATCAGAAGAGATGCTCCTACTCACTATGTTTTTGTACAGCAAGTAGCAAACAGAAAGCCTGACCTTGGTTGGAGGTCACAGGTGACCCACTATGCTGTGAGAAACAAGGACCCACGGGACGTACCTTATCAACAAAAAAACAACAAAAACAGACAAAACAAAGAAAAACAGCGTTTATCTCTCTCCAGTCTCCAGTCTCACCCTTCTACATTCATGAATTCAAAACAGCATACTAAACAGTTTAACAGTACATCAGATACGATGGACAGCATGTTTTTCTCTCCAAATTTCTACATTTACCTCTAACATGGAGAACAAAAGACAGTGACTTTGACTTCTCCAGTATATGGGAATATTTGTTACACTCAATTCTTCCATTTCAACAGCAACATGACTTGTCTCAGTTCAAAGAGCTGTAATGCATTAGTACTCCAGGTCCTTGAAATAAATTTAGAGAGGATATTCAATACTGTAGTGCCACTGTCTTGTCAAAGGCAGAAAAAAAAATCCCCATATAAAGCAGAATATTACCATGCCTGTGCCTGGGAATTCACTGGGAATGGAGGGAGTGACTGGCTTCTAGCAGAGGACACTAGAGGGACAAGCTGTTGGCAAAGCAGTTTACAGCTCCAGAAAAGCAAGTCCCAGCACTGCATAGTGAGTGCTCCCTTGTAGACACACATAAATGGCTGTTTTTCTCTTTCTAGCAAAGTGGTCACAGCACTGTGCTGCTTAGTGCAGGTGGCAAAACCCTTTCTCAACTGCAGAGTCTGCCACATCCTGAGCTAAGTGCAGCTCCTCCTTTGCTGCTGTACGTGCCCAGTCTCACCAGTCCAGAGCAGGCTTTGCTCCCTAAGCCTGTGTTGCTTTCACACCTTTGAGAATACTACACACAAATACAGAAATGGAGTGCTTCTGTTTCTTCTATGAATTTTAGCAAATATCTTCCCTAAGAGCATTTTTTATTACTCATAAATGCCATATGTGAGGAGTTCTCCCTTCAGAGCATCGCTAGGTAGATCTCAAACTCACAGCAGGCAGTGCTAGCCTCACCACGGAGGGCAAAGCCTTTAACTTTCTTTAACCCATATGCAGAAAGACAATTTGTCAGAGAAGATGACCAGCCTGGCTAAACAGAGAGCTTTTCCTGGGACTCAGGGAAAAAAGGAGAGTCTACAATGTCCAGGAGAAGGGTCAGGCAACCCAAAAAAAGCACAGGGATCTTTTCAAGTCGTGCAGTTAAAATTAGGAAGGCAAAAGCCCGACTGGAACTCACCCTGGCTGCAGTGGTAAGAGATAATAAAAAATGTTTTTACAAATACATTAACAACAAAAGGAGAGCTTTGGAGAATCTCCATCCCTTGTTGGTTGCAGGAGGGAACATTATCACCGAGGAGAGGAGGAAAAGGCTGAGGTGCTTAATGCCTTCTTTGCCTCAGTCTTCAATAGTCAGACTCTAGTTATCCACCCGAGAGTACTGAGGGAGCTGGCAGGGGAGCTTGCCAAGCCACTCTCCATCAGTGATCAACAGTCCTGGCTAACAGGGGAGGTCCCAGAAGACTGGAAACTTGCCAATGTGACACTCATCTACAAGAAGGGCCGTAAGGAGGATGCGGGGAACTACAGGCCTGTCAGCCTGACCTCGGTACTAGGGAGGATTATGGAACGGCTCATCTTGAGTGTGCTCACACGGCTTGTAGAGGACACCCAGGGGATCAAGCCCAGCCAGCATGGGTTCATGAAAGGAAGGTCACGCTTGACCAACCTGATCTCCTTCTATGACCAGGTGATCCTCTTAGTCGATGAAGGAAAGGCCATGGATGTTGTCTACTTGGACTTTAGCAAGGCCTTCGACACTGTGTCCACAGCATTCTCCTGGAAAAGCTAGTGGCTCATGGCTTAGACAGGAACACCCTTTGCTGGATAAAAAACTGGCTGGATGGCCGAGCCCAGAGAGTCGTGGTGAATAGAGTTAAGTCCAGGTGGCGGCCATCACCAGTGGTGTTTCCCAGGGAACAGTTTTGGGGCTTGTCCTGTTTAACATCTTTATCAATGACCTGGATGAGGGGATTGAGTGCTCCCTCGGGCAGTTTGCTGATGACACCAAATTGAGAGGGTGTGTTGATCTCCTTGAGGGTAGGGAGGCTTTGCAGAGGGGTCTGGACAGGCTGGAGCGATGGGCTGAGGCCAATTGTATGAAGTTCAATAAAGCCAAGTGCCAGGTCCTGCACTTTGGCCACAACAACCCCCTGCAGCGCTACCAGCTTGGGGGAGAGTGGCTGGAAAGCTGCCCAGCAGAGAGGGACCTGGGGGTGCCGGTTGACAGCTGGCTGAACATGAGCCAGCAGTGTGTCCAGGTGGCCAAGAAGGCCAAAGGCATCCTGGCCTGCATCAGAAATAGTGCGGCCAGCAGGACTAGGGAAGTGACTGTGCCCCTGTACTTGACACTGGTGAGGCCGCACCTTGAATCCTGTGTTCAGTTTTGGGCCCCTCACCACAAGAAAGACATTGACGTGCTGGAGGAGGTCCAGAGAAGGGCAACAAAGCTGGTGAAGGGTCTGGAGCACAGGTCTTACAAGGAGCATCTGAGGGAGCTGGGGTTGTTTAGTCTAGAGAAGAGGAGGCTGAGAGGAGACCTTATCACTCTCTACAACTACCTGAAAGGAGGGTGTAGTGAGGTGGGTGCTGGCCTCTTCTCTGAAGTAACAAGTGATAGGACAAGAGGAAATGGCCTCAAGTTGCACCAGGGGAGGTTTAGGCTGATATTAGAAAAAAATTCTTCACTGAAAGAGTGATCAGGCATTGGAACAGGCTGCCCAGGGAAGTGGTGGAGTCACCATCCCTGGAGGTGTTCAAGAAACGTGTAGATGTGGTGCTTAGGGACATGGTTTAGTGAGTTAGGTGGTGTGGGTTGGACTTGATGATCCTTGAGGTCTTTTCCAACCTTAATGATTCTATGATTCTATGATTTCCTCTACAGCAAAATAGCAGTGCCTTGCCATAACCCAGGACTGCACAGCAGAAGCAGGGAGAGACACAGGGGTGCTCAGGGACCAGCTTTGCATTAGGTGAAATAAGGATTGGTTTAGCCCTGGTACTATGGAAGCAGAAAGGAAATGCTGGAGAGGCTGGAAAGCAAGCTACAGGAAGTAGACAAGATCTTTACAGTATAAAAAATAAGTTTGAAAAAAATATTGGAAGCAGTATAACCGGGTTCACTGGAGCCAGCAGTTGAAGTTTCCATGTCACAGGTTTTGGGGCATGCAATCTGAGACATGCAAAGCAGGTTAATTGGAGAGGCTGAGCATTTTCACTGCAGGCAGCAGCTACCAGAGGTGTTTACAATCCCCTGAGGCAAGGACAACCGGTCGTTCTCTCTCCATCAATAGAGAGTTGAGCTTTACACTTATGACATCAATTCCTCTCCTTTCTGGGATAATGAAAAAAAACCCCACCCAAATTCAATGTGCACACCCTCCCTTCAGAGTAGGCCAGCTGTGCAGAAAAGACATGCTTGCTGCGTGGCTGTCCTTCACATCACCCTCCCCAGAGAGGGGGCCTGCACTTCCCACCAACCTTCACTCTGACCAGCAGGGGAAAGAAATGGTGAAATACCACCAGAGAGGCAGCAGCAGGGCAACGATTTGACGTTTCGTCCTCATGTCAGTGGCTCTGTGCCAATGTGGCAATGCTTGAGTCAGGAGTGACACCTGGCAGTGAATGAAACCAGAGAGAGGTGGGGAAGACAGGATTAAAACCCTTCCTCTCTTCTCACATAGTTCCTTGCCCTCATTGCTCTAGAGTCACTAAAGTTGACAGAAAGATGCTGATGGAACTCTGGGCTCACTGTGGGTCTTCTGTCTTGCTTCAGAGACAGCACGCCCCTTTCTGCCAAGGCACCCTGCTCTTTGACACAGTCGTGGCTTCGTGGGAACTGGTCAATTTGCACCCAGCTCCATCTCCATGACCCAGATCATCACCCAGATGCCTGGCCTGACCTAGCTTTTGCTTTACTGAGCTTTGAATATCGCAATTCCAAGCTTCCCAGCTACATACGGGTGTGCCATATGTGTAAGCTGTTTGCCACCAGCTGTACCTTAGGGTGTATGGTGCTGTGCAGAGATTTTAAAGTCACCGAGACCTGGCCTGGATGACAAACTTCATGTTTATCGGTGGCTGCTTACACAGCAGGGCCCCATGTTATAGAAGAATCAAAGCAGGTATTTCTTTGAAATTCAGGAGAACCAGAACAGGTGGGGAATATAGCAAATAACAAAGCAGGTCAATGTGTATCCAGTTCCTACAGACATAAGACATCAACAGCTACCAGGAGGAAAGCCCAGGAGAGGTAGCACAGGGCACAGGCAGCAGGGCTGCAGACAGCTTTCCT
>WKFP01015538.1:193724-210772 GCA_011057875.1 Pterocles orientalis | reverse complement strand
GGGAAGGGAAGGGGCTGCCCCTGTCCCTGACGCTTGTCCCCACAGGCAGCTGGATCCTTTGGCAGTGTCTGGAGGAGGCAGCCCCAGACCCAGGCAGGCATCCAGGGAGCCCTGCCAGTTTGTAGCCGGAGGCAAACACTCATGAAATCAGACTGTGAGCTGACAGGCAGTTCTTCTGTTGTTTTTAGTTTCTCTTAAGACAGGGAAAGCATCAGTCTACTGCTGTACCATGCGGCAGCATTTCTTGTAGACGACCTCAGCATTTGCTCATTCTGACATCACTGTCAGGAGCAATACAATTCAGGCTGGTGTCCTGTGAAATGCTCCCTGGGCAAATTCACAAGAGAAAGAAGGACATGTTCCCTTCTGGACAGGAAGGCACTGTGTACCTATCTTTCCAGACTGCCTGTGAATAATAATGAGGGGGGTTTGAAACATTCCCTTTCATATGATCAAAGATTCACTGCTGATCATTTCCAGTGTATTAAGAAATTAGAAGCCAGGCCCTGAGGCCTTAGTATCATTTTTAATAATTTTTGGGGCTTTTTTTTGGAACAAATTCTGATGTCTTCAAATAATCTCAGAGAAATTTTCATCTTGTGCAGACATTTTGCCAACAGATGGGACCAGCACAAGGGACACAGACACCAAGTTAAAGAATTGAGCTTATCTTTACTTATAGTTAAAGCAATAACAACAAAATAAGAAGTAAGGATAAAACAGAGTAAGATAATATAGTGCCAAGCACTAAGATAAAAGACAAAATAGTACAGTACAAAGAAAGTAAGACAAGTATTACTATATGTGGTTGACCACAGTGATTAAATAAGATACATCACCAATTGCCCTAATTACCATCATCCAGATCCGCAGTTGCTGGGGAGCCCCAGTTGCAGTGAGGATCTGGAAAACCTGTCCCAGCAAGTGGGAAGTCCTGCCCAGTGCATCCACTAGTAGGTGAGGTCTCCAAAGTTGCTGCAAGAGGGTCCAGCTTTTTATACTATAGAATAAACAAGCTTACATCTCTTCAAATGTGGAAACATTACCCCCCAAACCTGGCCAGGGCTCCAGGAGGAACCAAGGAAGTTTCTTTATGTTTGGCTTTCATAGAATCATAGAATGGTTTGGGTTGGAAAGAACCTTAACAATAATCTAGTTCCAACTCCCCTGCCATGGGCAGGGACACCTTCTACTGTATCAGGTTGCTCAAAGCCTCATCCAGCCTGGCCTTGAACACCCCCAGGGCTGGAGCATCGACAGCTTCCCTGGGCAACCTGTTCCAGTATCTCACCACCATCACAGTAAAAAACTTCCTCCTGATATCCAATCTAAATCTTCTCTCTTTCAGCTTATAACCATTACCCCTTGTCCTATCACTACACATAACACACTTCTTGCTTTGCACAGGACACAGGGAGCCTAGTGTGAACCTAGGGAATAAACGCAAACCTTCCTCCCTGCCTGCTCATTCATGCCGTAGTGGGGCACAGACAAGGACTCAGTTATCTGATGCTGACCTCAGTCACAAGATAAGTTGTGAGAGTTATTTTCGGGCAGGGAAACAGACATGGTTTTAGTCTTGTTAAACAAACAGCCTGTTGTTTTGCCAGTGTCAAACTGGATGCAGTCAAAATCCACTTCCCACATGAAGCTGATCTACCAAACAAAAACTCTGGTTTGCATCATTCCCATGTAGCCCAGATCTTGATACCTGTGGTAAACCAGAAAGAAAAAGACTGAACTGCAATCAGTTTCTCTTCTGTCTTGCAAAAGGTAGTCATGGGTCTACTTCCTAACAAATATAGATTTATATGTACCACAATGCAAGAAGGCTTCGTATTACTTACTTAGATTCTGCTCTGAGGTGCTGCGGGAACAGGTAAGTGCAACATTCTCTCTCCTCCCTGGCTGCACACTGGCATTGTTACTGAACAGATCACCGCATAAATTAAGGGAACGCTTGCAGGGCAAGCTGCACTGCTTCACTGTCCTGTTCACTGGAGGGGGAGGCTCTGGGCATGTCACATCACATTGTTCCAGTTCTAGCTCTGCTCTTAGATAAATGGGATGCTAGAAGAGTGGGACAGAGAGCAGTTCCTCCAGTTTCTTAAACCTTTAGTGATGCTGTAGTGTTTTCCAAACCAAAAATGACAATATAATGAGTTTCTATGGACTGGAACTCCAGAAATAATTTTGATCTAGGTCAGCTGAAACATTTTCCATTTCCATCACTGAACACCTTTTCCATTTGTATTTCAGACATTCTGTATGTTTTAACTTTTTTACCACTATTAATGTTGCTGTACAAATGAGAATATGTTTTAAAAATAAAAAATAACATATATTATTTTTCACTTGAAGACGATAAAGCAAAGCACCAGGTGAAAATATCATCAGGATTAACACTTTCCTACCAGGAAAAGAAAACCCATTTCAACAAAAAACATTTAGTCCAAAATTTCCTGTACTGTTCTTAATGCCAGCACAGGGAATTCCACAATGTGAGTGCTTCAAGTGAGAAGTACTTAGACACCATTTCTAAAGGAGAGAGTAGCCTAGGGGTCTTCCTGCTGTGCTCTGTCCCCAGTGCACCCATGAATGTCACTAACGCTCTGCTGTCCTGCAAGAACAGCCAAACCCTGACCACCACCAAATCCTGCTTCTCTGAAGGTCAGAGGTTCCCTTCCTAGATTTGTAGTTCCCTGTTGCTTGGCTGAGCCTGGGATGGGTCCTGAGACCAAACATGGGACTGAAGATCTGGCTGTAACTTGGTTTCACTGTCACAAGCACCAGTGTTCTTGTTCGTTTGCCTGTTTTTTTCGGGGGTTTTTGTTTAAAACCAAAACAAAACAGAACAAAACTAAATAGAGGCAAAAAGTTGTAATTCTACAGTGCAGGTCAAAGTTTCAAGTGTTGGGTTCATCAGGAGGACCTTCATCAAAAAGCAGCCTGACTTACCATCAGGTGCCTCAGCTGTGATAAGAAAGAGGGAAGTTTAAAAGAGAAAAGAGGGTGAAAAAAAGGCAACCCTCTGTAAGTTAGGTGGACACGCATTGGGAACATCCATGATGGCCACTATAATTGTTGTGAGGAGAAGTTTACTGGACTACTGTTATTTAACAATACAAAAGTCAAACTTATAACTCAGGGAAGATAGTGCTGGATCAGTCTGGCCTTCAAGACAATGGGAGCGATTTGGGAGCATTTACCCCTTATCAGGGATCACAGGAACTGCTGTCCTTGGGGTGTGACAAGTCCCAAAGCACGAGAGCCTTTTGTTATTACAAATCTTGAAACCTTATTATAAATTGAAAATTACACCTCCAGGTACCTGAGACCCCCCTTGAATTAAGACCCCACTTACCCAGCATGCATAGTAAAATTTAAAAAACACTGTACCTTTAAATTGAAGTGGGAGAAGAACTGACAAATTGTAGCTAAGAAGAGATAAGAACTAATAAATTATAATTAGAGGGATGGGGCAAAGAAGACACAACAAACATTTTGAACTGTATAAATACACAATGCGACTATAACCAGGTATGCTAGCTTTGTGGATTACCACCTAGCATCCATCTCTGTGCAGAAATGCAATTAAACAATATCTTAACTCTGTGTGTGGATTGACTTGTTGCACACCGGGTGAGGAACTCGTTTTAGGACAACACAACTTACAGCAGAAGGGATTATTTTCATTATCTTGATAGATGGAACAAAACTGTTAGTGGAACAAAGAGAGTTCTAGCCTTCACAAAATTTTTGCATGTCTCTCAGGAAGTAAAACCCGAGATCCAGTAGTCACTCCTTGCTCACAGTGCAAACTATCCCTTCAGTGGTAACCCCAAAGGTGAGATAACTCTGCAGACCGGTGCAGAGCCTGGGTCCATACCAACACCAACAGTGCTGCCTGCTCCTTTTTAACCATGCTCCCAGCAGCATAGATGTGAGCAGTTCACAGCCCTGAGGCAGCTCTTGCACAAGAGAGAGGAAGAAAAGAAAAGCTCCTTTCTTAGTTCCCCTCTCTGTTTAAAGGCCGGGCCAAATCTGCAAGAAATTATATATTATAGCTTTTATACATATGCAAACACACAGGCACACACACACACATATATATATATATTTTTATATATATATATAAAATTAGGTCAAAGCAGCTGCATGCTGTCATAATACTACCAAATCTGCAACTGCAAATCATCTCATTAGAGGCAGAGCAGTGTTTTGCTTTTAAAGTCTGATTCTGTACTGCAACCCATACCACAAACCTTCTTGCTGCCTGAGACCTTCTTGGGGAGTTGTAAGTTCAGCCTGTGCCAACTCAGGATATATTTTCCTTCAGCACAGCTGGAAAACATAGGTGGTGTCCGTCTCTTGTTTAACAGCAAATCTCTATCGTTAATTGCCCTAGCTTCCTTTCCATTTGATTTCAGGAGGGATTTCTGTCCCCTGCAGCCTGCACAGTGTCAGTATTTGGGGCAAAGGGAGGGAGACTGTAAGCTCTCTGTCTCTGACTTGGGCCATCAGGGTTGTGGACAAGTTCAGCTCTACTTTAGGGATGCAAGATCAGTCTATGTCAAGCCATTCAGTTCTCAGGATGTGATTGATTATGGTAATCACAGGGTCTGGCTTCCTTCTCCTGTCTGAAATACAGGTTATTAACTAATCATGAGTCTGGAATGGGAAATAGGGAACATTTGGGTATGAATTTTCAAATGGATATCACTTGCGCTTGGCCTTGCAAAACTTCTCAGTTCTGCAGATGTGCTCATGAATACAGCACCACAGCATACTGCGTTTATTGTAACCACACGTGAAGCAGTGGTGCCAAGTTGTCATTCTTAGCTGCCAAAAGACTTTGGGGACATTTTTTTCCATTATTTGAATATTTGCAATTGTCCCTCAGGTCTGATGTTTTAGGCTGATGAAGGACAGTTTTCGTTTTCTTTATTTCACCTGTCATCTATGGATTCAAGATTGAATTACATTTTATTACTTAAATATCTGGAGGGAAACAACGGGTGACCAACAATATTTAAATCTGAGAGATCTGTGTCTGTAGCCTAGGCACAGTATCAGTGCCCTCTACACAGACACAAATCAAACATCCCGACTTTGTTTATTCCCATGTCACCCCAGATGGAGGTGTTACAAGAGAAGACCTGCTTCTGAGACAGAGTGGAGAGGTTAAAACTTGCTGAAGTTCAGAGGTGACAGAGACAAAAGTGCATCTGCCCCCTCTGTGGGCTGCCCAGCCCTGGCACCACCATGTGTCAGTGCAGACGTGGCCACAACCAAGAGCTCCTATATACCTTATCTGAGTGGCATCAGATGCTGGCAGCCCCCAGAAGTAAGCCTAGCAGCCAACACTATTCCCTGGCCTTTGCTGCTTGCCTGTCAGTGAGACACGTGGGTGCAGGGGCGTCTCCTATGGGGCACACAGTAACCTTGAGGGTTATGTGAGACAGCTACCAGCTGATCATAAGTGAATAGCCTATTTGCAACATGGTACAGTTATTGAAGTACTTGCTGAAAATTTATATACAAATTTCATATCTGTATACTTTTAGGGCTATTGCTCTGCTTGTAGTCCAGTGAAGACAGTTTAAAAGATATTGCTGTAGCTCTTTGTGAAAGCCCTGCTGCTGCTGCTGTCTGTGGTTTCGTTCATTTCTCATCTACTATGACTGCCTTATTCATCTGTTTTGTATCAGGCCTTTCACAAAACCACTGTATTTTGGTGTCTTTAAAATCGCTAGAAATGTGTATGTGCATTTCTTTATCGCAACTAAAATAACTGTAGCCTTCATGGGATGGTTTCTGCATGTTGCTTTCTATTAATATGTGATCTGGGTGCTGCTGGTGCAGTCACACTTCTACAAGAAGCAGGCAGAGTTTGCAGGGTACACTGACCATCTGTGTGCACAAGTCAAGTATCAGCCTGATTAATACACATTGGTCTGGTGCACTCTGGGATGCAAGGGATCATGAGCACAACTTTCATGACTAAGGAATTTGCACATGCAGAATTTAGTCCACAATAAAGGAAATCACTTTGAAACATCAGCTCTTATACTATGGTACTTGGTGTAGCAGAGAGAGATTTCCTTTAAACCCATAAGGGTTGGGGTGTATAAGCAGTCTCAGCCCTAAGAACAGTCAGAGACTAAATCCTGCTAACAAAACTACCTGTTAAATGCTTATAAACTGTTCCCACATAGACCAAAAAGAAAAAAAAAATCAAGATCTGGTTAGACCTGAAATTGAGTAAATGAAAGGTTTCAAGAACACTTTGGAGATGCACAGCAAACTCTTCAATCTTTTGTGCTTCCCTGCTCATTTCTCTCTGGAGGGAGCAGAGCTCATTGTCACAGCATGTTTCAGAGACGTTTTAGTCTATCACCAGTGCTCCTTCAGTTTACAGGCACCACTCCTCTGGCTGCAGCTACGGCTGCCTGTGCCCAACATGCCACTCTTACTACTAAATGGGGCACATCACACAACCAATGTCCAGCAGGAAAACAACTCTCAGAAGCACACTTGTACCCTCCATCTCCAGGAAAACCTTTTGCTTAGGTGAGGGTCCAGCTGAGACTGTTTATAATTACAGCTTGTATTTCAAGGATAAATACCTTCACCCTCTCTCCTCTCTGCAGACAGAGTGGGGGAAGGCCTGGGGATGGGGAGACACAGTCCAGGTGCTAGCCTGGGATTTGCTCTCAGGTTAAGATTGAGAACCAGACTGACTAATTATTTATTCCATACCATGCACGTCACACCCAGTATATAGATGAGGACCCTTTCGGGAGATCGCTCTCTTTTGCTTCCCTTGGGCTCCGGATCATCTCACTTCAGGTACCTGCATTCGCCCTCCCAAGGCCTTCCACCCCCTCACACACTAGTCAGCTCTCAGACTCTCAAATCGTTATCTCCGTTCCGTGAGTTTCGGTATCCTCCCTCTCCGGGGGGATCATTAGCTGTGGCCAGGTGGTCGTTTTTCCCCACTTTGGTCAGCTCTCGGTTCTGGGACGCTCGGGCTGTTATCTCTGTTCCGTGAGTGCCTCCGGGAGCGGTGCACCCCCCCGGTTTGGGGGAATTGTGAGTGTAGTTCTGGGGATCGTTAGCTGGCAACAGGCTGAGCCTTTGGTCATTGGGTGGGGGGGGCAGTATCATTGTGTATCACTCATTCTCTCCCTCCTCCGGGGTCGCTGTCTGGGAGTGGGCTGGGCCTTTGGTCATCGGGTGGGGGGGGCAGTATCACTGTGTATCACATTGTATATTTGTATATAGTATTATTTTCAATATTATTGTAGTTTAGTTATTAAATTGTCCTTATCTCAACCCATGAGTCCTCTTTTCCATTTACCTCTTTAATTCTCTCCCCTATCATTGGGTAGGGGCAGGAACTGTGTGAGCGGGTGTGTGTGGTTTGGCCCCCAGCCAAGGGCTAACCCATCACACATTGTGACTCCAAGTCACTAGCTCACTAGTAGAAGCCTAAACCTCTTGGAAAATTTACATGTTGTCATCATGCTTTTTCTGTAAATCAGCAGATAACATTTAACCCCTTGCTGTAACAGAAAATAACATACTTGCAAATGAGCATCCTTTATTCTGAAAGAAAGGTAGGAATACTTTCTCTCCAAACTTCTAATGTGTTAGATGCTGCAGAAATATACACTCATGTATTGCGCTTTAAATGCAGCTTTCCATTGCCAATAAAAAGGTGATCATAAGTAAGCATGGCAAAGGCAGCACTGCTCCGTGGGCTCTCTGAAGCAACCCTGTAACTACAGGTTGCACATTAAGGACATGTTGATCTCATTTGGCAATGTCACCACAAGCAAGAGAAACCCCCGTAACACCACAGAGGAGTCAGAAAGCCACTGCCACAGCTATGAGCTTTCTGCAAAGCAGGATAAAAGCAGATATTTCAAATAAGAATAAGTGCAAGTTTAAACTGTGCCAAACATAAAGCAATGCAATAACACAAGTAAACCCCTCTTAGACTGCAATGATAAGTCCCTGGTGTCACCAGGACTGTGGAGTCAGCAAAACTCCACAGCAGTTGGAGTAACGGCAACACACTGGGCAACCCTCACGTTCAAGTTCAGGTGTTTTTCCTCAGATGATTTAACTGAGGTGAGAAGAACAAGCATCTGCGAAGCTTGCTGAATTCACACACCATCAACTGACAAATCTGCTCTCATGTTTCCTTTCATTTCCTCAGATTAAAAGAGGAAAAAAAGAGATGACCTGATGATTCTTGGCCTGCCTCCTAGATAAGCACTGGGAGGACAGATGCTCTCCTTTTTAAATTTCAGACCTGCTCCACCTACAGCATGCTGAGTTTGGTGGACATCCAGGTGGTTGTGGTAGTCACGTGCAAAGCAGTTTTCCCACTCCGAATTCCCAGAGGCAACAAGTGAGGACCAGATCACCTCACAAACAGAATTACCTGACTGGGGAGGTCACTGGCCATAAGAAAAATAGTTTGATTAGGAGGGGAGATGTAATTTCAGGAATGAGCAAGATGTCATGAGTCAAAGAGAAAATTCTAGGAAAAACATTCCAGACACCTTAGATATCTTCAAGCTATGTCCAAGGGATGCTCTGGAGCTTTAAGGAAACTGTTTCTTGTGCTGTCTAAAACACTGTATGAGCAGGTTAGAAAGTCTTGCAAAGCCCTGCCATTATATGCTTCAGTTAGTATGAGCTTCTTAAAAAAAAAAAAAAAAAAAAAATTAAACTGAAGTGCCCACAGTACTGGGTAAAGTAGGAAGACAAACAAAATGTAAGCCTGAAAATGGAAACATTGACTAGGATTTCCTAGCTAGGTCTTGATCACGTAGTGCTAATCAACCATCCCAGCTCCTCCAAGTGAGATATGAGACAACTCAACTGGCATGCCCAGGGGAAACCTTACCCTGCACTTTCTGCTTGCCCAGACATCTTCAAGAGAGGCCCATTTGCCTTTGCAGAAACACCCTCTGAGCAGCATCAGTTAGCTGCCATCCCTCCTAGAAGACGCCTGAGGCCACCCACAGCAGGGGTTTATTGGCAGCTTGGCCTCAACCCTGCTCAGGTTGCCAGAGGCCCGTTTGTCTGGGAGCTGTTGCTATCCAGCTCCTGGTTTCGTGATGCACAGGTCCCACCACAGCACGACCTTTCCTTGTGAACAAGCCTCTGCACCAGGCAGGCTGCCTGCACAGCTTCACACTACAGAGGGGGCTCAGGCAACCCTGCCACACTCTTAGCTGGCTTCTCAAGGGTGCTAGTAAGCTTGTGGATAAAGGGAATCCAGAGAATGTCTTACATTCAGGTTTTCATAAAGCCTTCACAGGATTTCAAAGCAAAGGTTATTAAGGAAGCTGTGTTGCCAAGGATGGGAAAAAAATGCCCTTCTAACAATTAAAAGCCCATTAAAGGATAAGAAGCAAAGAGCAGGACTTAATTTCACACCTCGGCATGGAGTAGAGTTAGTCGTGGTAACCCATGGAGGAAGGTGGATCATTTTTATTGAACACTTTAATCAGTGAAAGTTGGTTAGCGTTCAAGGACTGCTTCTTCCAAGCTCAAGATCAGAGCATCCCAATGGGTAGGAAGTCGAGAAGGGTTGCCAGGAGACCTGCATGGTTAAACAGGGGTCTGCGGGGCAAACTCAAGTGCAAGAGGAGAGTCTACAGATCATGGAAGGAGGGGCTGGCCACTTGGGAGGAGTATAATAATGTTGTCAGAGGGTGTAGGGAGGCAACTAGGAAAGCTAAGGCCTCCTTGAATTAAACTTTGCTAGAGGGGTCAAGGACAGTAGAAAGGGCTTCTTCAAACACATTGCAGATAAAACTAACACGAGAGGCAATGTAGGCCCATTGATCAATGAGGTGGGTGCTCTGGTGACAGAAGATACAGAGAAGGCAGAGTTACTGAATGCCTTCTATGTCTCTGTCTGTACTGCTGGAGGCTGTCCTGAGGAACCCCGTACTCCTGGAGCCCCAGAGGAAGTCAGGACAAAGGAGGAGTTTGCCTTGGTAGATGAAGACTGGGTTAAGGACCAGTCTTAGACACCCATAAATCCATGGGTCCTGATGGGATTCACCCACAGGTGCTGAGGGAGACAGTGGAAGTCATTGCTAGGCCACTCTCCATCATCTTTGGATCCCCCCATGGGGAATGGGGGGAGGTGCCTGAGGACTGGAGGAAAGCGAATATCACTCCAGTCTTCAAAAAGGGCAAGAAGGAGGACCCGGGTAACTATAGACCGGTCAGCCTCACCTCCATCCCTGGAAAGGTGATGGAACAACTTATTCTTGATGCTGTCTCTAGGCATATCGGGGATAAGAAGGTCATTAGAGGCAGTCAACATGGCTTCACCAAGGGGAAGTCATGCTTGACCAACCTGATAGCCTTTTATGAGGACATTACCAGGTGGATAGATGATGGTAAAGCAGTAGACGTGGTCTATCTCAATTTCAGTAAAGCATTCAACACCATCTCCCACAGTATCCTAGCGACTAAATTGAGAAAGTACGATCTGGATGATTGGGTATTGAGATGGATTGTGAACCTGCTGGAGAAAAGAAGCCAGAGAGTTGTGGTGAATGGGATGGAGTCTAGTTGGAGGCCTGTATCTAGTGGAGTCCCCCAGGGTTCGATATTGGGACCGATGCTATTCAATATGTTCATCAATGACTTGAATGAGGAATAGAGTGCACCCTCAGCAGGTTTGCTGATGGTATGAAACTGGGAGGAGTTGCTGACACGCCAGAAGGCTGTGCTTCCATCCAGTGAGACCTAGACAGGCTGGAGATTTGGGCGGGGAAAAATTTAATGCAATTTAACAAGAGCAAGTGTAGAGTCTTGCATCTGGGCAAGAACAACTCCAGGTACCTGCATAAGTTGGGTACTGACCTGTTGGAGAGTAGTGTAGGGGAGAGGGACCTGGGGGTCTTGGTGGACAGCAGGATGACCATGAGCCAGCACTGTGCCCTCGTGGCCAAGAAGGGCAATGGCATCCTGGGGTGTATCAGAAGGGGGGTGATCAGTAGGTCAAGAGAGGTTCTCCTCCCCCTCTACTCTGCCCTGGTGTTATGGGTTTTGTCTGGCGGCAAGGGAGGGGTTAAAGTGGTGGCTTTGAGTCACCCTCCCCTCTCCCCTCCTAAGCTTTGGTAACAGGGGGAGTCGGGGAAGGGACACCAGCTTAGCTTTTTGTAAGAAACTGCTGGGAAGGCAGGGTCCCACTCAGGACGCATCCTGGCCCAAGCCAGGACCAGCCAATCGGTGTCTCTGTGAATAACATATTTAGGAAGGAGCATAGAACAACAGGTGCGCTCGGCGAGGCCCTGGGAGGGGAGCATGGCGCAGGTGGCCAATCCCGTCCGTGTCCGTCCAGCCGCCTGCTCGGCTTCTGCGAAGGACCTACTGTAGCCCAGTCCCTGCCATGGCTCGCCCGGGAGCCCTTCTTCCTGGGAGCCGATGAAGACCTCAGAGGGATGCTGGAATAGACATCCATGCAGGTACTGAGTCGGCCCACGGAAGAGAACGGTCTCAGCATTTCCCCTGCCACGTGGTGAAGAGAAGAAGCAGCCGTGGAGGACCCCACGCTGGAACTAGAAGCCCCACCAGAGTTGGAGGAGTCGCCGGGGGACTGAAGCCCCATTGGAAACTAACATGGCAGTCAGGAGAGAGACTGTGCGGAAGAACAGAGCAGCGGGCTGACTGCAATCTTCCCCCACTTTCCCCCCCATGTGCTGCCTGGGTGGAAGAAGGTGCAGAACAAAGCCTTTGGGCTTTGGGACGAAGGAAGGGGTAGGGGAGAAGTGCCTTTTGTGTAAGCTGTGGTTTCTCTCTTTCGATATCCTGCTTCTTGTTGTAAATAGTTAATAAATTCAGCTGTTTTATTGTTCTTCACGAGTCATGTCGGTCTCTTGCCCGTGACCCTAAGTGGTGAGTGAAACCGTCCCAGTTGCCTGCCTCGGCCCACCAGGTGTTTAGAAAAACTGTCCCTATGGTTTTATAAACCACAACACCTGGTGAGACCACATCTGGAATATTGTGTCCAGTTCTGGGCCCCTCAGTTCAAGAGGGACAGGGAACTGTTGGAGAGTCCAGCAGAGAGCCACGGAGATAATGAAGGGCATGGAGCATCTCCCTCATGAGGAAAAGCTGAGGGAGCTGGGTCTCTTTAGCCTGGAAAAGAGGAGACTGAGGGGTGACCTAATCAATGTTTATAAATATGTGAAGGGTGAGTGTCAGGAGGATGGAGCCAGGCTCTTCTCTGTGACATCCAGTGACAGGACAAGGGGCAATGGGTTCAAGGTGGAACACAGGAGGTTCCACTTGAATATGAGAAAAAGCTTTTTTATGGTGAGGGTGACAGAGCACTGGAACAGGCTGCCCAGAGAGGTTGTGGAGTCTCCTTCTCTGGAGACATTCAAAGCCCGCCTGGATGTGTTCCTATGTGATCTGATCTAGGTGTTCCTGCTCTGGCAGGGGGATTGGACTAGATGATCTTTCGAGGTCCCTTCCAATCTCTAACATTCTGTGATTCTGTGATTCTATGATAAAATACAGTCCTTCTTTACCCAGGAGAAAAAGCTTCTGTAATTTTCTGCCACAGAGGTTTGGGACAGATGGCATCAGTGTGGTCAGAAATGGTTTAGATGAACGCATCAACGACAGATCTATAAATGGACCTGGACAGGACTGCTCAGAGATGTAATCATCAACATATCTAATACTAGAGCTATGGCTGTGGAGTCACAGGAGGAAAAGAGGTCATGGGGAGGGCTGCGGCTTACATTTTTGCCCCCAAATTCTCTCCCACTGCTGAGGTGGAAGAAAGACTTCAGGGCAGGGGGCTACCAGCCTGATCCCACCAGGAACTCCTTGGACCTTTAATGCATCTCCATGTCTCTGTGCAACAAGACTCATCACATATGGGCCTCAAGTGGGCTACTGGAAGATTTCCTTATCCGGTTCCCAAAGTATTAGCTTCCAAGTGCTTGCATCCTCAGAACACTCTGTGGGCACAGAAACACGTTAGGCACCACTGTGCAAACAGGTGATTGAAGCAAAGGAGAGCGAGTCTCTCACCCGAGAACATGCAATCTCTTTGCAGTCTTGTATGGAATTGAGCTCCTGTATCTTAATTTAAGTGAGTGTCTCATTTTTCAGACCATTAAAAGTAGAAGGCTATTCCCTGACTCAGTTGGATGTGGCTACAACAAACCCTATCATGAAGACTAAGGTACACAAGGAGCAAAGGGGGATATGTTATAAGCAGCAACACCACACAATCATATTAAATGCATTGAAAGCCATGTACTCTGACACAAAGGCTGGCCAGTCATGTGTACCAGCAGCCAACAACACACTGAGCTACAGGCAATCTCCACCAATTCAAGATGCTACATCACAGCAATTTTTCTCTAGCAGAGAAGTTTTCCTTGTCAGTGTTTGAAGAGACAGAGCAAGAGCTGCTGCAGGTAGCAATCTTCAACATGGAGCTTTCAATATAGTTACATGCACAGCCTGAGACAAGAAAATGCAGTCCTGTAACACGGCAATGACACACCATTGGCCTACCCAGAAAAAGCAGCTCTGTTCTGCACACCACAGGGTCACTGGCTGGACACAGACAGACATGACTCAGGACTGTCAGACTCAACAGCTGTCAAGGCAGCAGGTCACATGCCAATGGCAAAGGCCTGTCACTCTCCACCTCACGTGGAAATACAAAAGGAATGTACATGATCAGCATGATAGCTGTTAACATCCAGCTATTAATCACATGGGTATCTAGAGCTCCCAAGATAAGAGTGCAAATACATACATTGCAGTTCAGCATGAGGTTGGTTGTGTCTTTTTGGATGTCTTAACTATTCGCAGTCTTCTGAAAATTGCTCTCCATCACTGATCGTACTCTGCAGTAGCTATAACACCTTGTGCTGCAGAAGAGCAATGCTGCCTGGCAGGGTGTCAGGAACCCACTCCCCCAGCTTTGTGAACCTTTGTGACACTGACATGGGGTGCATCTTGCCTCATAGGGATGGTCAAGTCCACACCTGACTCCCCTAAGCAAATAAAGAGTGCTCACCTTGGTCACATAGGAGGAAGCATTGTTTCAGGTGCCTGACTAAAAGCTCTTGTCTTTTGAACTTATCATGTACCTGCCATATGCAAAATCAAAAGTCTGCAACAAGTGGGGTTGGACAACTTGAGACACCTGAACTCAAAGCCATTTGCCAGAGTTTATACTAATGCTGGCTCCTTTGCTTCCAGAGTGTCTGCATCAAGATAGAAAAAAGAGATGTGGGCAGAAGTTCAGCCACTCCCAGACAACATTTCCTATGGTGACCTCTGCAGAAGGCAGTTTTCAGAAGCTTCTATGGTTCCAGCAGGCTGGCATTTAAACACAGGTACCACTAGTATCTTAATGCCTTCACCTCCTAACAAAGTTCCTTGGTATTTCTTCATTTATTTGTTCAAATATTAATCATTAATTTGTTCAAATATTAGTGTAACAACTACATTGCTGAATCTCTGTAGTCTTTTATTTACCCTACTTGGACTTCTTTCATGTAGAAGATTTGCACAACTCCCAAAAGATACAAAACTAATAAAGGACTGATTTCCACTGTGACAACAGAATCTGTCCATTCAAGTTATAAAGCAAGAAAGCCTAGAACATGGATGACATCAGATGAGACTGTTTATAGAAAGTGCTTCAGTGTGGCGCTTTAATAGGAGAGACATAGGCCATCATGTGAATGCAAAACTCTGATAAACACAAACCAAATTTATGTTTGTAACAGTGGGGCTTCAATTGCAGTATTCTTGCCAGGTTTGGCTATTCTACAAGCAGTGCAACAACTACACAGCTTCTGTAAACCTTGAGATGAGTGGATTATTTTACAACCCTTAGCTCAATTCTTTCTGCAAGTATTATGTATTCTTCCCTTTACCTACATTGCAATTATTTCCACAGATAACCTTATATTTGCTTGCATGTAGGCTTTATGTACATATTAGTAACTCAAAGATAAAACATTACAGTGATGTTGTAAAGTTAACTGCATCTTAGAAACTCACAGACCAAATACCAAGGGTGTTGTAGTGTTGAATATTGATACTGTATCACAGAACCTGTAATAATCAGATTAAAAAGCAGCTGATTGAAAAGTTGTCAAATGCAGAATTTCTGTCCACTGGGGCATAAACATTGGTTACTACAATAATATCTTTTCAGGGAGTTTTGAGGATCTAATATTATTCAATCATTACAAGCCATGCAAAAAACGACTGGCTCAGGTAGCAAACATGTCAGATCACATACAAAAATTAAATACCCCAAATCCAAAACCAAAGCTCTGCTGAGATTTATTACTTCTACCAAAGGTGACGGTATCTCATAGTGCAATGGACACCAGGGAAGGGACTTGGGCACTTCTAGCATGCTCCGTTACCTGTTCTGCTCCCAGTTCACTGGCATGTCCCAGCCTGGAAGGGGTGGCTGAGCAGTGGGCAAAGGCATCATTGCTCACCTACTTTTTGAAGATGAGGAAATTTTCTTCTGCCAGCGCTTTCCAGTGGCTGCATGCCAGCAGAGCTGCCAGGCCTGGGAAGAAGGCGCCCAGACACTCTGTGGGGATATCAAGTGGGGAGCAGCTGCAGCCCTGCCATGCACTGGGGAATAGGCTACTTGGCAGGAAAAGGGGCTGTAGGGGGTGAAGACAAAGGAGCAGCAGCTGATCCCGACAGGAGGTTCCTGCCATCAAAAAGTCTAGGGTACATTGCGAGGTCCTAGTAGTAAGACAGTTGTTATCTGTCTCCATGTGATTATCTTGTTGCTTACAAGTAATAGCAAGCAACACAGTTTTCTGCTTTGAAAGAAAGAATATAGTCTTTTATTCATCAACCATTCATCGCATTTTGCTCTTTTTTTCTGACCACCAACAGTAAGGGACTATATGAGGTCAAGATTCACATCAAGAAAGAGGCTAGCAGCCCCACACTGGACTGTCTGAGGTTTTGTTGCCATCTAAAAGCAAACACTGACAAATGCAGTGGTAGGAAAACTCATCACAGACCACCTGCACACAGTGGAAATGTACTTTGGATACTGTTGTGAAATAAAAGAGTAGTACTATCAGAAACAGAAACATATTTCAGTTATATAGTTTACACTTGAATCTCAAAACCTGCCGAACATTGTTGCACTGGAGATTTTTGAACCTGGTTTCTCTTTACCCCACCCTGAAACAATGAGTTTTGCAGTTGCGGATCTCTTTCTGCAAATGGACTTTGGATAACTTCATGGATATGTTTGGATCCAAACTTTGCCTTCTGACTCACATACAAGTGGATATGGGTGAAACACCTCATATTTGATCTTTCAGCAGAAACACAAATTTTTGCACAACTCAGGTATGCTTGTTTTGCAGTCTCCTCCTGATGCAGTAGTAAATGTAACCAGCAACTCCTTTTTTAAACCTGCACACCTAGCCAATACATGTGACTGCACAAGATACCCCAAGCTCGGCAAAAAACATTATTAGCAAGTAAAATCTCATCAAGGAGTGCTAACTCCCCTGTCACAATTTAAGGTCACCCAGCAACTAAGTACCGCAGTCTCTCACTCTCTCCTCCCTCCTGGTGGGATAGGGAAGAGAATTGGAAAAACAAAAGGTAAAAACCTCTTGGGCTGAGGCAAGGACAGGGAGGGTTCACTTCACTACTTATAGTCACAGGCGAGAAACACTCGACCGCGGAAAACACAAAAAAAGCCCCAATTTAATTTGTTAACAATCAAAACCAGAGCAAGATATGAGAAAGAGAACTATGTCTTAAAAAGGTACCTCTCCCCCACCCCTCCCTTCTTCCCGGGCCCAAAGGCTTTGTTCCCGATCTCTCTACCTTCTCCCCTGAGGAGTGCAGGGGTCAGGGAATGGGGGCTGCGGTCAGTCCATCACGTGTTGTCTCTGCCGCTCCTTCCTCCTCAGGGGAGGGCACCTCACAGTCTTCCCTGCTCCAGCGTGGGGTCCCTCTCACAG
>WKFP01015538.1:173755-193704 GCA_011057875.1 Pterocles orientalis | reverse complement strand
CATCACTCTAGCCCCTCCCCACTACCTAAAAACCCACCACACAAAAGCACAAAACCCCAGATGGTGCTTGGGTCTGTGGCTGTGAAAACACCATCAGTAGATGCCCTCCGTGCAGAAGGGGCAGAAGCACCAGTGCTGTGAGAAGCTCTCATAAAACTGCTCACCCTCCCCGCCCCGAGCATACCCCCTCTCCAAAACCCAGCACCTCCCCACAGCCTCACCTGGACAGTGGAAAGGATGCTTAGCATAAAGAGCAATCACTTCTCAAATGCACATCCAGGGGCACCATGTGAGTGGCTGAAACTCTCTACAGGAGGTGAGCGAGACAGGACTGAGGCTATTAAAATTTCATTTGAGAAACACAAAGGGATGACATTCAAAGGTTCACGTGTTAATGCCAGGGAAGCAAGATCAGTCAATGTACCATATAATTTTCTACAAACACATGCTGAAAGGGGTAAAGCAGAAAACAACTGTTTGAATTTGTGAAAGCAGACAAAACCAACTGAGCAAGGAAGAAACAGAGGCAAGGTTTAAAACAGGGCAGGGGTCTTAGCATCTGACAGCATTTAATTTCAATTAATGACTGGGCTCCTAGTACCAGTTACAGTGTCTTGGGAATAAAATATCCAAGGAAACTGTAAACTCTTGCTGAAGAGGGATTTTGTAACAATACTGTCACTATCTGTACATCTGCAGTTCTTCTAGTGCTATAAAAAGGTAAGTCACTCCATCAGCTTTGAAATTTCAGGTCTTTGACACATGTGGTTATACCTAATCCCACACAATTCCTCAATTGCTATGAACCTAAAAGAGTACTTCAAGAGCAGCCTGAAGATAGCTGTCAGCAACTGAAAAGAATGAAGAAATATTTCAAAATACAGAGATTTTCTTAGCAATAGCATTTTTTTAGAGAAAAATATTTCAAGGTCATAGTCACATGGTCATTTAGGTTAGAATAATTTTTCGACATAGTGTTAACAAGTTATCAAAATATTTTTTACTTTGCACCTATGTGTGAATATAAAAATATCTGTTACAACAGTAGTTTCTGTACAAACTAAGCAGGTAGAAGAATAACATGAATTTTTAAGCCTCATAGGTGCAAGTATAGGTATCAGTTTGCAGAATGGATTACTGAAACAGATAACTGAAATGCTAGTTTTTGTTATTTGATGCTCACAGTTTAAAATAATATGTCTAGCAGAACCTGACCACCATTATTTGATTTATGATGGATGTAATCCAGGGAAGGAATAGAACAGCATGCTATGGATCCAGGCCTGGGCTCCCTCATCCCAACCCCCTTAGAAACTAACTGAGGGAAAATAATGAATTTGCATGAATAAGATGGCACTTTGATATCCTCTAGTAAATGCATGTCTCAGGAACATTGGATGGTAAGTTTGGATGGTAAGTTTGGACACATATGTAAACATTCTTTTGTCTGCCACCAGTCAAAAAATTGTCTTTTCTTTCAATCGAAGATCTCATTTTCTTAATTTCTGGCAGTACAGAAAGACTGGAACTTTATTTCCTTAACACATTCTAGCATCTCTACATTCTAATAAGATGAGATGAGAACAAATTCTTGGAGAAAGTGTTGGTAAGTGAAACCAACAATCCTGTTTCAAATTTGTAGATGTAGTTCAAATGGTGGAAATGAAGTACTTTTGAACATTTTGTATCCCTCACTGAAAATACTTTTCTAATGAGAAAAAATGCTAGGTCACAGTTTTAAATGTATGGCGTCAGTTCAATGTGATTCCTTGGCACACGACTAACTTTAAATATGTGAGTAGTCCTGTAAATTTAATTATTCACATTTCTAAATTAGATATGCACATAGATAATGAGTCCAAATTAAGATTACCAAAGAATATAGATAAAATATTAGGTCTTGGATCAGGTGCCAAGACTGGAGGCAATACGCCAATATACAGAAAACACAGCTAAGAAATTTTCAGTTCTAAGGCTGATTTTAGGGTACCTATGACAGAAAATATTTGTAGTCTCTGTGCATTTGCTGGTGGATTCTCTGTTCTATGCCTTTCAATAAAATGGGAGAGGGAAAGCTAAGACACATTTCTGACATTTCTTTATAACCATCTTCATCATTATGTGTCTGTCAAGTTTTTTAACATTGTAGGTAAGTGTTTGCCTGTGTGGCTACTAAACTGCCTGCCTGATTTCATGAAGCCCATAATGCTCTGTCTCATCATCATCACTCTTTGCAGGCCAGCTCCCTGTTGGGCTGTTTACCATGGCGCAATCTTATGACTGAGCAAACGGGGCAGATCCTACCCCTAGCCTATGTTGCTGGTGGTTGGTGTTGGCTGCAAGCATGCCCCATTCTACTCGATAACTCATATCCTGCTTTCTCCATCAGGTTGCAGGCCAGATAGGCGCCAGTTAGTGAAAGGGATAGAGCAAAAGTGTGGAAATCAGGCAAAAGCCTACAAAAAGCTGGGAGAAAAAATTAGCTTTAAAGTCAATGTTTATTATTGTTGCTGCCAATGAACCTAATGCACAGAATTAGGTTAGAATAAATAAACAGAATACAAATAAAAAGCCTAAAACATTCACAAAAAAAAAACACAGAAAGGAATATACACTCTATGAGCACTGGTCATTGTCATTTATTCATGAAAACATTCATCCTCCAGAAGACAGACACCCAAGCATCACACACTGCCCCCAGTTAATGCACCCCAGGACTCCGTCAGATAAACCTGTAGCGCTTTTAAGGAATAACTAAGCATCCCACAGCATAGTCCACCTGTAACAGGGTGAAGGCTGTGTGCAAGTAGATCAAGGTGATAAAACAAGACAGCATGGCCCTCAGCAGAAAAAAAACACAGCAAGAAAAAAGTAAGAGATACATCAGATGAGGGCACATCATCTGTCCTGCACTAGGACAGCAAAGGAAAGGTGACTACAGACTCAGCAACAGGGTGAAAATTAGATATTGCTGCTTAAATGCAGGAGGGAGGACCCATTTTGGGCAGGTAGGAAAGAGAAGGGTCAGGAAAATGCAGAGGGGAAGGAGAGGAAACTAGGAGAGGGATTTTGCAGCGTTCTAATGTCTGGCAACAGCCCCAGTTGCACTGCAAAAATTTCCTTCATTTGTCTGTTTTCAGCCTTTGAGACAAGTGGGAATGTTAAAAGTATGGCCTTTTGTAAAGATTGAGCATTAAGTTGCTAAGTGCCCAGTGCTAAACCCACTCGTATATTGGTAGGGTGGTCTGCAGGGCCTTTCTGCCACCTGCCCCAGTGTGAGATGGTGTACAGCACTGAGGAGTATGCCAATGCTTTTCCACGTTAGCTTGTTTGCTGCTGCAGTCACTGTGATGCACCTTTCCTCTAGTCTACAACCAGTACTTATTAGCAATACTAGTAAAAACTGGAAAAGCATAGGTGATATGTAATTGATTTAATACTGGTCCCACCATGTCTGGAGATTACCAAGCACCTGCTAGTTTATGAAAAGACTAACAGGCTGAGCCTGAGGTAAGAGTAAATCAGAGCAAATGGTTTTAGAAGCAAATGTCAAATCACTAAATCTGTTTGGCCTTCCAGACTGCAAAAAATTGGAATACGATCTAAATGTGGCTTTGGTCTGACACATCTTTGTAAACGGAAGATTATTATGCTCTTAATGCAAGAAAATAGGAATGTGTCAAACTCAGGGCTTTGAGCAAATTTTCTGATACATTTCTGAAGCAGTGAGGAAACGTTCCCCAGTGTGAGCCCATGAAATGTATTGTCTTGCACCTATTACTTTGTTTTATTAAACCAAACATCCAAAAATAGTATCATTCCATGTTTTCCATTTAAACATAATGAGACAGATGTTCAAGGGAAAGCATAAGTTATTTGCAAAAAAAAATACAGAAAAATTGCACGGCTAATTTTTGTTCAGTTACCTTGACAGCACCTACATAGCAGGTAATTTCTCTTCCAGATGGGCAATTTTATATCACACAGATACAGAAATGTAACTGACTTTACACAGGCTGTAGTTCTTAGGGATTTGGTGCCTTTCTGATAACTAGAAATAAAAGGCACAATAAAAAACCCGTCTCCCTATTCCTTTATAATTTAATCCATACATGACCTTACCATTTTGAATTTCTTCTGAAATCAGTTTTGGCTCTGGCAGTTCCTACAGACATTCAATTTGAATAAGACTTTTGTTCAATAATGTTTAATTTCTCAGAAACTCTACTGAAATTATTGCCAGCTCCAACATTCTCATTTATACGCTTCTACGCAAAACGTTCTCTTTTTTCCCTGGAGGACTTTCTGCAATTTTGCTTTACATCCATTGATTAGAGTGGTAACGGCCCTTACTAAAAACCTGTAAATAATGCTATATATTGTTGAGCAACATCTTCTGCAACAGTAACTCCATTAGCCCTGCAGCTACTGTTGCAGATGCAGTGCACACACTCTCACACCAGCCAACGCTTTCATAAAAAGCTGTGAGGCCATGTGGGGATGGCATGGCTCCCACTCCCTGCCTGGGGCAGGCAACGATGCTCCAAGTGCTAGGTACCCTCTTTAGCCTCTTGACTTCTCCTGAGGTTGCTGGTGCTGTCACCTTCACCCTCTCTCAGTACAAGGGTGTTATATGTCTTGCAGGGATTACTGGGACTCACCTCCTCCTGAGAAATAGCACCTTTCAAGTCACATCAGAAGCCATCAGAAGAGTTTTGTTTCTGCCTCAGTTGCTCTCTGTTCACCTCAGGGCCCTTGGGGAAGGCTGCAGAGCCAGCCCCCCACATTGTGGGTCCTTCCTGCACCATCTTCAGCCCACCAGGATGAAGGAAATGTAGCCTCTCCCGGCTGCAACAGCTTCCTGACTGCTAAGGGCGGAGCCTAGATAGAGGATGCTCTCATCAAACACTTTCTGTTTTATAGACAAGCAGAATTGGCCCATTTTCTCAGCACAAAGCATCAGTCCACGCAATGTCCATACGACAAGTGTCTCCTAACACCGTATGAGTGGGTCAGTAAGTCAGTTATCCTTTTTCCCCTCAAGCAGCTCAGTTACAATTACTTGTTTACGATGCAAATGCCAAGATGAGGCAAAAGCTCACAGCTGCTTTATCTGGCCACAGAGCTCCCATGTGCCTGTCTTTCAATGGGAGGAAGGCAATGGCATTCCCCTCATGCCCAAGTGAAGGCAGGCACTAGAGGACCAGGGACAGATGCTGGTGCAGCCTTGGGCTGGTCTCACAGTGGCTGGCAGGGAATATGCTGCAGAAACAGAGACAGAACTCAGACCAGGAGAGGGTTCAAGTTTTGCCTTCTGGACAATAAGCACTCAACTCCGGTTATAGGAAAGGTTTTTGAAGAGTTTCCAGAAGTTAAATGCATAAATAATGTACAGAAGTAGATTATCAGAGCAGGCGGAAGACACATAATAAAGATCTGACAAAACCTATTTCTGCATTGGGATCACTGGGGCTTCACTGGAAATATTCTTTCTTTCTCCAGTATTTAAAAAGTGCCTTGCATTATGTTCTTCGCTTCAAGAGGTTGCCACTGTCCCTGATATTGAAAGGGAGAAAATAATATATAATACAATATATAATAAAAAACATTTTTAAAATGTATTTTTACTTTGGCATCTAAGGGATAGAATGAAATCTGCTGCACAGCCTCTAAAGTATCAGCCATTTTGAGGACTGACAGTTTTCAGGGGCAGAGAAGCGCAAGGAAGATGAAGCCTAAGAATTAGTAATTGGTGGGGACATGATTGGTAAAATATGCTGAAAGTCTAAGTTGCAACATTACAAAAAAGATCGATTTTGCATTTATTCTCATTGCAGAGACATTCCCCATGTTTTTCATCAACTGAGCCCTCGCTGTGGGAAAATGCATTGCTCTGTCTCTTGCTAGTGCATCCGCAAATCATGTGGAGCACCCACCTACGTGACACCAAGAAAGAAAGCAAGGGCCTGAGAGCAGGAAGATGATTTCTTCTCCCAAGTTAAAAAAAAAAAAGTAAGGATTTTTTCACAGGTGTGAAAGGTGGAGGTGGGGCAGATGCGTGGCAGCATTGCTCTGAAAACCAGGCTTTTATGCATTTTTATGGCCTTCGACTTTTTTTCTTTCTGCACTATCAGATTTTTATGGCACCACGATTTTGCCAACAGTGTGGGTTACCAAAGCAGAAAGTTTTGCCAGAGGATTTACCTGAAGGCAAAAGGAAGAAGGAAGGTTGTGTTCTTCAGTTTTATATCTGAGAATGAGCAGTTTATAAGGTCTGTATATTTAATGTTCCTGCACACTTCCAGCCTTGCTTTGGAAGCAAATAGATGAGTGATCATCTCAACTGTGTTCAAAAGATTTCCATTTCTTGACACCAGCTGACATTTTCTGAGTTATTTACAGTGAGACGCTGCAGCATACATTACATCCCCCCTAAAAGCTTAACTCTTCAAGGCACCTGTCTGGCTTTCCTGGTATTGGAACCATTCATCCAAAGACAGGATGTGGCAGCCAAATTCACCTTATGGCCCCTCTAGCCAATTGCTGCCGTATTATCAATCTGCAGAGACTCATGCAATGTAATAAAGCATATTGAGCCTTTGAAAATATGTGAAATCTAAAAACTATGTTTTTTTCTTAAGTATCTGTTCAGGAAACTGCCAGGCTCACAATGGGAACCTCCAAAAGAAAAACAGCTATGGGCTCTGCTGTGAACATCTTCCTCACCATCTGCAAAGCTTCAAAACTGCTGTACCAGAGAAGATATAGCCCTATGTGGTAGATCCCCAAAGTCACACCAGTAAATGACTTCCCAGAACAGATGGTCAGCTCCTCTGGGCAACAAGGACAGCACCAGCACATGAGACACCAGAACACGTGTCATACAACAACAGAAACCCAAAAATTGTGTGGTGAGACGACATTGAGTAAGGACCTCCATCAAATGGGGCAGACAGGGGATACGGGTTAGGACCCCCATTCCTTGCCAATCTGTCCAACAGGCACTGGGCAAGTCTGGCAACACCTGAGTTCCCCATTCCAATTCATAGCAAATCCCCTGTAGACCCAACATGAATATTACTGTGGTAAAGGTGACTGCACAGAGCCTTGTATATCTCACCAGTACGGATCATAAACATAGACTCAATTGCCTTTGTGCTCCTTTTCTGCAAGAGTAAGGAAAGGGTTACATAGGCAGGTATTTGCTATTAACATTTTCTCTTGGAAGAGAAAAAGTGCACAAGATTAAAGCCCAAGCATGCCTCATTTCAACCACAAATATCCCTGTTCAGTGTGAACATTCTTGACTTTCCCCAGGTCACCCAGAAGTTCCATGGGGCATGGAGAGCCGGAGAGTAAGGTCTTGTGACTTTATGGACATACAGGACTCTCCCATTCTCAATGCATGTGAAAACCTAGACTGGAAGTGTAGGACCAAGAGGACACCAGAAAGACCATTTCACTTACATGCATTAGAAATACAATATTTTATAAATCACTTTGCATTATATGTTTATCATTCAAAAATTGCTGTGCCTTGAAGAAGATGTGCTGTGCAATGCACTAGCAGCAAAGGACATCAAAGTCGCACTGATTTTTTTGGGTGGTTCAGGAATATAAAACGCAGACAATATAAAAGGAAGAACAGTGTCAGCTACCTGTCTCCTAAAGACCACACAATGTTCTCTTTCCTGCCTAAGATACATACACAGCCACTGTCTCCATGGTGTCTGATGACACTTGTAATACTGGGCTATCACTTAGTCCTCTTCTACAACCAGAGGAAAAGCCACGTACGAGGGAATATCACACACCAAGCTGCAAATTTAACAGCAGATTTAAATCCAAAGAGTTACATCCTTCATAAGCAGACCTTTGTCTCATTGGAAGCCAGTTCTTTGGAAAACAGAAACGCAGGAGCTTTTGAAAATGTTGCCATGAGTGCCTTGCTCACAGTGATGTAGAAAATTGGTAATGAAACAGCAGTTTGAGCCTGCAGGTGTCTGAAGGTGCAGGATACCACTCTCCTCCAGGCATTCCCTCCCTTTCTTTTCAAAATGCCTATGTTTTCCAGCTGGTAGAATTTGCTTAAGTCTCAGTTTATGGTGACTAAAAGGTTTAATGGCTGAAAAAAAACAGCCTGAGGGTCAGAAATCTCCAGCTTGGTTCAGCCCTGGATCACTGCATTAATCCGAGACTGGAGTCAAGAGCCTGACCTCTCCGAGCTTTTTTTATGTCCTGTAGTGAAATGCAACTATTGTAACTGATGCGTTGTTTATAAATGTAATTGATTTTAAAGAGCTCAGAGCCTCTCAGATGGAGCCACTAATAGCAAGCAATGCTGTTATTGCCATTCTAAAAACTACTGAAACATGAGCAGTGCTACTAAGAGCAAAGCTCTACCTAGCAGTCTAATTAGGATATCTTTTGATACCCTGCTGTTAAGAAAACATACCTGAAAAAATTGTGAAATTCATACCCTGCTCTGATGAATCAGGCAATACATTGAGTCTATGCTCACCTACAGTGTACAGGGCCCTCTATCCACACAGAAAAGTGTATGTATGTCTGTGTGTGTGTGTTTATGTGTGTGTTTTGTCCACATACCCATATACACACGTAAAAGCACATGGTTGCAACACATACCGCATTCAGCACAGGTTGGATACTAAACTTCACGTGTGTGTATGTGTGCAAAAAATCTCATTTGTCTTCAACAGCCTCACAAGCTTTGCTGCATATATCCTTCTGGAGGAACAGCTGAAAAAATGCCTTACATATAACTGTGCCACAATATATGTGCATATCATGGAAAAGCGAAATAGCAAATTCTGTCACTAAAGAGCCCCAAGCAGTCTGGACAGTAAAACGTGCTGTGGTCTCCCTGGCAGCCTTTCAGAGAGCAACAGAATTGGTTTAATTGGTCAGCCAACCACACAAATATTAACATCATTTTCTGTTGTTTAAGTACAGTATCTAGCATGTCATCTGTAGACCAGTTCCTTTCTAATGGAGCACAAGCTGTGACAGTCCCATATTTTATGCATAGCAAACCTCCTGTCTTCCTGTAAATCTGTCCATCTGGTATAAATTAGTATCTCTGTGAAGGGAAGTTTCAGCTCTTGTTTTTTTATTTATCACACAAGAAAATATAAATATACTCTTTCTTTTTGGAAACTGGATGTGGACAAAATAGGGCAATGCTGAAAAGGCAAAAGAGAAGCATAGCATTAAAACCAAGTATGAGTGAGGGACAAAAAAAATTTTTTTCTACCATCTCACACAGCATAAAACCAGGGGCCACTTCACATTTCTTCATATTCTCTCAACAACACAAATATATTTCACATACAAAACTTGTACAATAAGTTAATAGAGAGAAACTCCATAGAGTTATATGCCAGACTACCACCTGGCTTTTCGAGCTGCTGTGATGGATGCACTCAAGCCCCCTTCCTTTACCAAACCAGCAGCAGTCTGGTTTAGGCTTGTGATGGGTTAGCCCTTGGCTGGGGGCCAAACTATACACCCGCTCACACAGCTCCCCCCCAACCTGAGGACAGGGGAGAGTATTAAAGGGGTAAAGGGAAAAAAGGACTCATGGGTTGAGATAAGGACAACTTAATAACTAAACTACAATAATATTGAAAATAATACTATATACAAATATACAAGTGAGTGATACACAGTGATACTGCATGACAGGGATCTCCCCTGGAGCTGGGATGCCTCTCAGGGGTGCTCCCTGAAGCAATGAGATCTTTTACCAACGACAGATCACTGGATGAGCCCAATTTGAATTCTAGATGGCAACTGGACTGCATGCCAGGCAACTCTCCCCTGGAGCAGGGACACCTCTCAATGTAAGAGATAGTAGATGTTTAGCTTAAATAAGTAAGTTTTAAATCAAATAAATCACTTAGAGTTATTATTATGTGATTTAGGATCCTGTTTGCTTAGCTTTGCTTACCTGGCATAAGCAGCTAGATTTTCTGAAGCCTGAGGCCACAAGCTCTAAATTGCCACCCAAGTACGCTTTTCCTTTTAGTAGCTGTTACAGCATGTTGCGTTTTAGATTTTTAGTTTGAGAGTAACATAGATAACACACTGATGTTGTGGTTATGGCTAAGTAGTACTTATCCTAGGTCTGGACCTTTTTATCCTAAGTCTGGGACTTTTTCAGTTTCTCACGCTCTGCTGAAAAAACACAGAGCAGAAGATACAGAGGCTTCAAGGCTACAAACAGCAACAGCAGCTGCAACTGGACAAGACAACAACCTGCCTGAAGACAGTGAAGGAATCCAGTGAGAAGCAAGAAGACCCCAAATCCAAATGTTACTACTGGACCAACCATCGTGTGAGGGGCAGGTGCATAGTTTGTAAGGGTAAAATTACCCAGGGATTTCTTTGTTCAGGGTCATCCGTCTCCGGAGATACCCAATTTGAGCTGACCCTGCTGCCATACCACTCTTAAATTATTTATTTTTACAAAATCTGCTACCTAAGAGTCTGCATTGGGAAACCTAGGGTTTTAATTTGGGAGTGAACTAACACCAGATGCCCAGGTAGAAGGTAAGTGAATTGGTAATAAGCATGATGAAACTTTGAGTAAGTGATACAGAGAATTGGGCAGGCAGATATAATCCTGTAGCTATAAACACATATAATCCCTCAGACATAAACCGTTGATCAAGTCTGGGGCTGGGGGTGGATCCAGCCACACCTAGACTCCTCTCTCAGAGGAGTGCAGAAAGCCAGGGGGTCCATCCTGAACTGTGTGACCCAGTGGGAGGGTCTCCATTGCCCTTTTTGCATCTCCAGTCCCTGTGTAAATCATTCCAAACAATTCTAACCCATTTTTCCCTCTGTATGTTTCCTCCATTTAGCAAGTAATAGAATGAACCTTGCCATCAAACTCTGTTAAGTCGCACTTTTATCTAGACACTTATCTGTGGGAGCTGCAAAAGTGACTTTTTCCAATATCACCCGTCATGAGCCATTAGATGCAGGTCTAAGGGCCCAAGCTGCAGCTGTTGCTCGATGACAATAGGATTCGGGCACTGTGCATGTTATGGCACAGGCTGCAGGGCCCTGGCAGCTCACTCCCATACAGCCGAGCTATACAAAGAAGCCCTATATCTTGGGGAACTCAATGGTGCAATAAGCTTTTGCTGACAAATGCAGTCATGTGTTCTTTTCTTGCAGAACAGATGCTGGTGAAGTGCTAAATAATGTTTTGACAACACTTTTGAAGGTCTGCTTAAAACCAACTGTTTATTCCACAGGCCGGCTAGGCCTGGAAATAGAAAAACGGACCTGCAGTTTTATTGTACTGGCAGCTTATGGCCTCGGTCCAGCAGTCTCTGAGGAGCACCGTGTTGATTCTGCTGGACTAAGCCCTAGTATTTTAGATGCACTCAGACACTTTACTGATAAACACAAACAACAAGCCCATGATAATTTCTAGTGTCAATGAGTGCCAAAATCCAAAACGTAGCCTCTTATTAGCTACTATGAAGAAATGTAACTCTGTCTCAGGTGAAACCAGGACAGGCATCAGAAAGGTACAGAGCATCTCAGAAACAATTAATGCTGACAATAATTTGCTGGCACTGCTGCAATCTGCCAGAGGAAACATTTCTGGATCCTGGAGCTGGCACAGGGGATGGGGACATTGCTCCCCCACGCTGGCTGCACCAAGAGCTGCCAACACTGCTGCAGCATTTCACTGAGGAATTAATGCCTTTTTCCTTTTCAGGCAATGTGATCATCAGCTCTCGGGGTCTGCCACCTAGACAGAGAAAACAAATACCAGGCTCTGCAGGGCAGCCCCCAGAAAGGCTGTCCTTGGACCCACACACTCCCTGTGGGAGCAGGGCTTGCTGAGCAACAAAGCTGCAGTAAAGTAAGGGGCTGGGCTCAAGGCAGCTCAGGGGCAGCCCTTCATGAAACATATGGTGGGGAAAAAACCCTCTCATGACTACTCAAGTTTCTCCGAATCATAAAAGGCCATCTATACAATTCTTTTTCTGCAGATTGTAAAATCAGGTAGGATCACTAAGAAGTACAACAAAAGGAAAAAGGCATACTGAAGAATGACACTGTACGCATGAAAACGTATATTTCTGTCCATATGTGGCTCATGGTTTTAATTTCCTTTCCAATTTCTGTCAGTAGTCATACATACATAACAAGCTCCAGAGTGTAAGTAAAGCTGCATTTATTCACATTTCTGTTTGCTGAGTTGGGATTGTTTGTTTTGCAGGTTTTTGACCCAGTGTCTGACAAATGTCATTGCAATTGCCGAGGATTCTGGTGGGAGCAGCAATGCTTCTCCAATGTCACCTAGTGTGGGCAGTAATGGTTTTAATCTCATAGACAAGCATTTAACTGCTGCAGTGCCCTTTAAATCAATGTGCTAGGTACATGCATTAATATTTAATATTGAATAGCAATATAAAAATGTGGCAATGTTGCATGTAAATAAACATATTTCATTCAATACTGTTACACCACAGCTGAATTCACCCTGCTTCATCGACTTTGGCAATTAAAAACAGAAGCACCAACAACCCAGCTCCTGAAAGAAAAAAACAAACCAAGTATGTTACTCTGGGGAAAATATACCCAAAGACTGAAAGTATAACTGTATGAAAGAATAGGTTAAAACCTGAAATACAAACCATGTGGTTTTGTGTAAGCTAAGCATTCAGACAATTCTTGTGCAATGCTGTGGCAGTATTTCCCTTACAGAAAGATGTGTGTTGAAAAAAGGTAAAAGCTGGCTTGTAGTAAGGTAGGTGAATCTCAGCAATAATCAGGTTCACTGTAGAGAGAGACATCCATCAGTTTTGGGGTTTTTGTTTTAATAAGCCTGCTGACCTTGAAGTTTTCACAAGTGCTTGTAAATTAGCTCCACACTGTCTTTGTTGTACAAGGACAGATTGTGTGTGTATCTATTTTCCACATAATGAGAGCCGGAAAAGCAGAATTCAAATTCACACTGCAGCCAATTAGAACTGGACTGGAAGACGGGCCGGGTGACAGTGGAGCAGTAGCAGCTCCCTGCTACTTACTGTCAAAACCTTTCACCCACGGCCTGTGTTTTCAACTGTGGACCAATGCGCAATAGCTCCACAAGTTTGCAAAGCAAGCATACCATGTGCTGAATATTTCCCTGACAGGCTTCATCAAGGGCTTGATTTGCAAAGTGCTGTGCTTGGAGGGAATGGAGACCACAGTGCAGCTGAAGCATGAGACAATTTCTGAACAAGATGGTCCCAGTCCATAAGTGCTTCCCACTTGCTCAGATCCTCTACCCCGGGAGAGAAATCCTTTAAAACTCAGTTTGCACTGAGACAAAAACAACTAAAACAGCTCAACCCCTAAATGCCCTTCTAAAACACCTTGCAGTCAATATGTTCAGAAATAAACCTGAGAGTGTGCCTAGGTTCTTGTACCCATTGTAATCTGTCATCATCTCCCTGCATCACCACTCACCTACATTTTCATGCTTAATACTTGCGAACAGGTTCCAGTTTTGAAACAGTGAATTACTGGGAGACAGAAGGCCTTTCCCTAGTCAAGAAATCAAATATCCATACACCACAGCTATATGACAGTTTCCTTTCCACAAAGCTCAATGTACGTTACACATATGTATGTTATTCCCTCAATGTATATTACACATGCAAGCTTACAGTATTGCCTTTTCTTGCCCCATCTCAAGGCACTGTGAAATAACTGCAACCCCAAACAGGTCAAATATTCCAGCTACTCCAAAACATTTGGAAGTTAACTCACAAGGGGTGCCGGGGTCTTTGCACTTCACGCTGGAGGTTTTCCCTCAGAGAAACCGAACTTTTCGGGGACTGATGAAAGTGGGACTGCAGAACTGAGCAGCAGCAAACTTGAACTAATAAGTGAAGACAACATAGTACGCAACAATCTCTTCTAAGACTTGTTTTATTGAAATGAAAGATCTTCCCTGCTCCAGACATAACACTCGCTCAAGATTGCATTCTACATTTGGATCACATTAAGGTAAACAAGGGAATGGATAGGAAGGAAACACTTCTTTCCCTGTGGACATTTTTTATCAGCACCTCTTCCTTTGCAGCTGTATTTTTCAAGGGTACAATCTGTGTGGCACAGCTTGCTTTCTGAGGAGTGAAATAGCACTGGGCAAAAAGGACAGAAGCATCCAGGGAAACCAAGATATTTATAATTTCAGGTGTCATGTCCCTGCATTATGATTCAGTATTTCCCACAAGACAGGCTAGTAATGCTTTATCCTGTGGCACAGGAGCAGTGATGTCTCATGCTCAGTGACAGCTGTGAAAGTAAAATTTGCATCTCTTTCATTAACAACTGCCAAGACGTACTATGTATAAATGGATAAAGGCACCCTCAGCCTGGTATTGGAGGCTAATGTATTGTTGTCGTCTTAAGGCCACCACGCAGCCTCTTGCTAAAAACCTCAAGGACTGAGGCAAAGACAGGGAGGGTTTGCTCACTGCCTATGGTCATGGGCAAGAAACAGACTCGACTTGGAAAAACACAAAAAAAGCCCCAGTTTAGTTTGTTAACAATCAAAACCAGAGCAAGATATGAGAAAGAGAACTATGTCTTAAAAAGGTACCTCTCCCCCACCCCTCCCTTCTTCCCGGGCCCAAAGGCTTTGTTCCCGATCTCTCTACCTTCTCCCCTGAGGAGTGCAGGGGTCAGGGAATGGGGGCTGCGGTCAGTCCATCACGTGTTGTCTCAGCCGCTCCTTCCTCCTCAGGGGAGGGCACCTCACAGTCTTCCCTGCTCCAGCGTGGGGTCCCTCTCACAGGAGGGTCCTTCACAAACTGCTCCAATGTGAGTCCTTCCCACGAGGTCCCAGTTCTCCACTGACTGCTCCTGCATGACTCTTTTCAAAGAATTCACAGCCTCCTTTGGGCACAGTTACTTCTTCCAGTGTTGGGTCCTCCACAGGCTAAGGGGTGGTATCTGTTCCACCATTAAATCTCACCAAGCTGCAGGCCAGCTCTGCTCTCCCTGGGCTGCACGGGGACAATGGGTGTCACCGTGCTCTTCACCAGGGGCTGCAGGGGAATCTCTGCTCCAGCACCTCCTCCTGCTCCTTTCTCCTCACTGACCTGCGTGTCTGAGTAGTTGTCTCTCTCGCACCCCGCTCCTCTCTCTGCCACAGGTTCTTTCACTGGCTCCTGAGAAACTCCCGGCTCTCAGGCAGGGTCTGCGCTGGGTTGTCTGGGCCATGGGGTGCAGCGGAGGCTGGGCAGGCAGCAGGCAGCTGGACGGACGGACGGACCGGCCGGGCTGGGCCCTGCCTGAGGCCAGGCCCCCGCTCCCTGCGCTGTGCCAGCTCTTCAATATGTCGTTCACAGAAGTGCTGGCTGGCTCAGCCCTGGCCAAGAGCAGGTCCAGCCTGGAGCTGGGGGAACTTCCAGCAGCTTCTCACAAAGGCCATCTCAGTAGTGCTCCCCACCTCCCTACTACCAAAACCTTGGAGCCCAGGGAACTGTTAGCAGTTACTTACAGGAGCCATCACTCTAGCCCCTCCCCAGCTGCCAAACAAACCCGCCACACAAAACCACAGCACATGTCATTGCTGCTTGCCCATATAATCTCCTACCTCCATAAAAGACCATCATACACTGACACTTATATCCAGCCACAGTGAAAGCTACTCCATTTTTGTAACGCTGGGCTTTGCTCCTCAGCAGGTGGTAATATGAAATTAAATAAAGGAGTACTGATGCCTGGACAACGTAAAGAGGATGGCCAGAAACAGCACTTGGAGCCTGCTGAGAAAGGATAGTGAGCAGAGGACAGGAGCTGCCTTTGTGCAGGTTATTGCTGGAAGGAAGAGGGTGTTACTCATTGCCTCAGAGACATGTCAACAGAAGTGTTGTTTTGTCTATTCCCTGCGAAATTTTAAAATTTCCCTTGGGCAGGAATGAGCACAGTGTGGACTATGGTGGTGCCAATGGTGGTTCCCCAGCACATGATTTCCTGTCTCTGATCTGTCCTAACTGAAATGGTTATTCACCATGAGTTGAGAGCAAAACCACACGAGATCTGGTGCCCACCCATGCACACTTCTGAGGCCAAGACTCCAGGCAGATACTCCAGGAACAGAGGAGTGCTCTTTCTCTGTCATCTGCAAAAAAAATGTTTTCACCCCAATCTCCACTCCTTTCAGCAACATATCTGATGTAATAACAGGCTTTCTCCAGTCCTGCTCTGTGTCCACAACTTCTTTTCTAGTTTAAGGACCCACACTGCAGCATGAATGGCGTCTTTAACCCAGGCCAACAAGCAGGACAGATACCTGGCCTCTTCCATGGGCCTCCTCTCCAGAAGGAGCTGCAGTGCCATACTGGGGACCACCAGCCGTTCATGCACTTCAACATGTTTTGGGTGGACTTCACAGAGCAGTAACAAACAGGCTTCCCATGCCAGGCAGGAATGGAGGTTTTCACTCACAAGTTTGCTGTGCTCAGTGACTGTTTCCATTAATCCTTTCACAGATCCAAAGTTACTGTATTTTTGTCCTGTCAAGTGCAGAGACCCATATTAACCTCCTTTATGCAAAACAATCATCTACTTATTTACCTCCACATGTACTGCCTTCAATAACAGACTGTTAATGAGGACAGTTAAATAGTCAGAAACCGTATGATTAGGCCTTCACCTCAGAGAGCGCTCTAGTATCTGACCCACTTTTCTTCCCTTTTCTCTGTCCTTAGGCATTGCCTTTCTCAAAGATAAGGAAAAAGGAAAGGAGAGAGGGGAAAAGACTGTCCTCCTGAAACCTGGCCTGTTGAAGAATTTTTATGCTTAGGCTCAGCTATAGAAGTAATTTCTGGTACTCACAACCAGAAACTACTACAGTTGCGGATAATTGCTCGCTTTAGGCTGGGCTACTACACCTTCACAGTTTCCCAAACTGTGTCATGCCATTGGCTAGACATGCTTGAGCATGCACATTTTGGAGTGTTGTATTTTAAATACACCTGTGTCTCCAGAAAAGGAAAAAAAACAAAATTGCCTGACATGGCAATGAAGCCTTAGAAAAAGATGTTTTGGAGGCAGAAGTGTGAGAGTGCAGAGGGAAGGTTAATGAAATGTGTAAAGCAACAGAGAGAAGTCTCTATTTTTCCTCAGTGATAGATGGTCACTTACACTGAAATAAGTGGGAAAAAAAATCAACACTATAAAGCATTGGATACCAGACATTAAGTCAGAATTACCACGTTGGAACAGAGTTATCTGGAGAATGAAATACAAGTTAACCATCTGATTGCTGTCAGGGCAGAGCACTGATTCCTCACAAGGTTCTTCCTGCAGTGCTGCCCCTTTCATTCACACGTTGCCTAATTCAGCACTTTCATCAGTGGGAAAAACAGTCTCGTCCTCCCATGATTGTTATTTTAGTTCATAGACTTGCACTCCTCCAGCAAGTGGGTAAGGTGCAAAGAAAGCACACCTGTTGCTGCACAATCTGGCATGGTGTCTTCACACCAGCACAGGTGGTGCATTGCTCCAGTGGTCCTTCTCACTGCTCATGGCTTGTGTCTCCAGTAGTATCTATGGATCCCAAGGGCAGGTGCTAGCCAGGGGACAACACCTGCACTAAATGTTTGGGGATGGGCCATGCTGTGCCAGGGTACAGGAGCTGGTGGGCCCCCAACACAGACAATGCAAGATATTTCCTCTCCTGACACTCACTGCTGTAGCCCCGCCATAGGTCTCTGCATACAACCACAGCTCAGATCCCACAGACTGGCACAACCAAACATGCCCAGCATGTTCCAAATGGGGCAGACATTTAAGCACTTCACTGGACCAAAACCCACACGCCCACAGTAAATGTGGTCCCTTTACAGCCTGAATCTTCTCACAGCAGCACGCCTGATCCCACATGCTGCAAACCATTTTACTTGCAGGCTTACTTTAAAATGTGAGATTTTACTCTTTCCCTGAGGGAAAGTAAGACACTGAAAAACCAAATGCACAACTTAGTAACACAGAAGAATTGAGAAATGCAAAGCCATGTTTGATGGGAATACATAATTGTGTTACACCTGTAACCAAAGTTTTATCATACTAGAGAAGCAGGAAGAAGAAGAACATAGCAGGGAACACCTTCAGGCTGGAAATACCTAAATCAAACAGGTAAGTGGTTCACAAATGCCATATTTCTTTAATGTTATCAACAGGAAATTCAGGCCTCATCTATAGTATGTGTTATTCTGAAATAACTACTGAAATAATTTCTGCAAATTATCTTTGTTCTCACAAAGTGTTTGTTACGACTGTTTGGCATTTGAAATTGTTTTGCTCTGTTTCATCTGGCTAATGAGCCCAAACCCTTGCTTTGGTAATGGCAAGGTTTAGGCTCCGAGTGCTGGAGTAAATTCATTCATTCATCTAATCATGTCAAAAACTGTTACCCAACACTGTTGGGTTATGTTAGCATAATCCCTATACATCTGCAGTACATCTCTCTCTATTTTCAGAGCCAAGCAGTGCTGCTTAGGACAACCAGAGAGACACTATGGCAGACCACCTCCAAGCCCACAACCTGATGACTGTCACTGCTCCCACCCTGGGGACCTCCACTTGATGGACCAGCAGGACTGCTGAAGCCAAGCAGAGGGAAAATGGCATTGCCAGACCAAGGGAGAGTGAGTCACCCCACTAATCTCCTGAGCAGAGACCCCAAAACTTAACAGATAGCCACAGTAGAGGTGGGATGACATACATCCCTGCTCTGTGTCCAGCCATCACCAAACAATGGGAAAATCCAAAGCATGGATGCCCTGCTCAGGGGACACTTGCCAGACCTCAGTTTGCAGCTGCAGAGTGTCTCAGGACAAGGTTGAGATACAGTGAGACACTGCTCGGGTCTGCCTGGCCTCAGATTATCAGAAGGACAACTACAGAACAGGATCATTGACAAGACAGAGCCAAACATGTTAAGGACACATGGGCTGTAATACTTCTGTGGGTGCCTTTGACAGTAATTTATTTGTCTGTGTTTTGTATAAGACCATGATGAAAAGCTCAGGAAGAATAACTGAAAACAAGTGACAGGTTATAAGAAAGAACCAAAGAAAGGCTAAAGAGAAAGCAAGGTAAAATTTCCTCCTTATTCCTCCATATGCTTATATGAAGAACAGCACACTTTAAATTGTGAAACAGTTTTGTAAGTGGAGTTTAACTCATTAAATTCACTGCACAGCTTAAGTTTAAAAAAGAGTATTTTAATTATAGAGACCTTATTTGGAACTGCTTTGAAAATGACTGGAAGAAGACATTACCCAAGAGCTGATATTCCTCCGCCACTGAAGCAAAGAGCTTTGAAAGATACAAAACAATAACTGAACCACATTGTGAACAAAAATAAAGACTGCAGTTATAGTAAAACATCTAATTTAAAGATCCATGAGTTTGACAATCTTATAAGCTTTCATTATTCAAGGCACATGCCAACTTCCAAGAAAATGGGATTATAAAGAAATTTCTCTTCTGGACTGATTAATTTATGATTGCTCATTTCAGGACCTTCTCATCTGTGTCTCAAAGCTTCTTCAATGATCCCTGAGTACAGCATTAGATGGACAACTCATCCACTATGGCAATTCCCAAGCTCCTATTCCAAGTAAGTACATTAAGCAGGAACGCAACACCAACTTAGATTCTGCTTAAAGAAACTAATTTATTTGATATATTATTTTGATATATTATGTCCAAGTGGAGACCGGTGACCAGTGGTGTTCCGCAGGGGTCGGTACTGGGACCAGTGTTGTTTAACATCTTTGTTAGAGACATGGACAGTGGGATCGAGTGCACCCTCAGCAAGTTTGCTGATGACACCAAGCTGTGTGGTGTGGTGGACACGCTGGAGGGAAGGGATGCCATCCAGAGGGACCTTG
>WKFP01015538.1:159311-173735 GCA_011057875.1 Pterocles orientalis | reverse complement strand
ACTATGAGGGTGGTAAGACACTGGAACAGGTTGCCCAGGGAAGCTGTGGATGCCCCATCCCTGGAAGTGTTCAAGGCCAGGCTGGATGTGGCTTTGGGCAACCTGGTCTAGTGGGAGGTGTCCCTGCCCATGGCAGGGGGGTTGGAACTTGATGATCTTTAAGGTCCCTTCCAACCCAAACCCTTCTGTGATTCTATGATTCTATGATTCTATGATTTAGCCAGTTTGCATTAGTAACTATCTACTTAGCCCATAAATTCTCCTTCCTTTGTCCTGAAAATTTGTCCATTCCAGTGCATGGTTCCCTAACAAGGAGATTAATTTCAAGATATTAGTCAACACTGAAATATCCATTTCAATTGAGGCTACTTTAGTAGCTTAACTAGGTTACTCATGTTATTATCGATGTAGTTGTTACAAGATGCTTGCCTTGGCCATGTGTGAGAATGTGACAGGGAATGTGTGAGAGCATTGATTGTGCTTCAGTCTTCAGTTCTGTGGGAACTTGAAAAATGTGCAATAACAAAAGTCACACTTCCTCTGATACTTGAAAATTTAACACTGAACCCATAAAATCCTACTGGCAAAAAAGGATAATGATCATATTAGTTCATCCACAATGGTATGCCTTTATGAGTATAACTGATCATACAGATATGCTCAAGCTGAATATATAAATTCCTCTATATAAAGCCTCTGTATAAAGACTTAAACAATTCCCAGTGTTTCATTCAACACTTTTACCATACAAAGCAGTTATCACAGTTATGATACCAAGCCCTACAGAGGATACGGCTACAGAACTGGTCCTCCTGGCACTGGGATCCCCAAGAGCTTTGCCGTTACCCATTCCAGAAAGGTTCCTACTTCCAGCATGCCACAATAGTGGAGAAAACACAGCAACAGGGGTCTAATGGGTGAGACCCCCAAAACCACTAAAGGGTGTTGCAGGAGGGAAGAGAAAAAGGAGATTCTTTGAGAAAATTAATGAACTATCTTTACAGCATTTTATTACTTGCCGCATACCTGTTGTAATTGTGTTTACAACTTTAACCATTTGCTCTGCTTGCATTAAGTTGTGCCTTCATTATAAGTTCATTTTGTGTGATATTCACATAGGTGAGCCTGAAAGACAGATTGCTTTCTACAGCAGCACTGACAACTGTTAAATTTGGAAACAGCGGTGTATTTGACATCAACTGACAAAGATCGAGTTTAAAGGATGCCAGTGGCAAGCCCTCAGCTTCAATTGTCAAATGAGTCATTTCCCTTATCATGAGTGGTTGTCTCCTATTTATTTGGTTTATTTCTTAGAATGAAAAATTTTCCTGATAAGAAATGGATTCCCACAACAGAGATAAATTGTACATCTGAAATGAAAACTTTAGATGTTTCTTGTGTTTAAGATCTTGCTTACTAAAACATAGTGCCTCTGCTTTTGCACCTGTGATGCTCATAATGAAAAGGCATGCAGAGAAGATGTCTGGGATGTGTCACTGGTGCCAATGTGGGTACCAGGGACTTGTGTGTTACTGAAATGACTCAGATAGAAGGGTGCCAGGCAGGACTGTGAACACTGCAGCCAGCTGCTTCCAGTAGGTTAACAAGCTTTTGGGAAGAGACCTTCCCTGAGGTTGGTGCAAACATTTGCCCAGGTGCAGCACCGCAAGAGCTGGAGCCACAAGGGCTAACTGCATTGCACCACTGTCCTGTTACACTGCTGTCGTAATGCTGGGTTACAAATACAAACTGGGTGCAGAGAGTTTCCCAACACCCTGCTGGGACGGCTGGGATAGCTGGAATACCTGCAAACTCTTGTCTTGGAGCATCTCCAGGTCTGTACAAACCTTTACTGCCACAATTATGCTTATATGGCATGTTCCCTCTTTCCTCCTAAACACCATGGAATAAATAACCTCCCTTTGAAATGGAAGATGCTGCAGTAGCTACACAACAACAGCAGTTGAAGATGCTGTGCTGGGCAATATCTGGGTCCAGAGAACTAGAACCGGTGGGAAATACTGCCCTGTGCTTAGCTCAAAGAGAGCTCAGTAGACTCTAAATTAAGTTGTGGATCTGGTTTGTGGACTTTGGGCTAGTCAGGGATGGCACCTCTTTCTTCCAAATGGGAGGATCAGTAAGGTTTTACACCCTGCAAACATTAGTCCTTGACTGTTTCCATTAATTTTGCTTTAACTTATCTTTCCAAATGCAAAATTGTGCACCCGTGGTCAAAATCAAGCCGAAGCTTGCAAGAGAACATTGCACTCCGCATCTCTTGTGCAGGACAGAAAGTGCTGAACTCCTTCTGTTGCCAATAGACATAGTTCGTTCATTTATAAATTTTGTAGACATAAGGACATTTTCCTATGCAAACCTCACCATAACAGACTTTGTTCCTCCAGCCTCCATGAGAGTGCTTCCAGGGGGCCAGCAGTGATGCTCACTGCCACAGCAATCACAGCCACAGTCACTCATCTTTTTCCCAGACTGAATGTTCAAAATATGTCCCTGAATGGGATGTCTTTGAAAAGCTTAGCCAGAATTGAATTTAGCAACTCACTTTTTGACCCTGGAATACAGAGTACTTGAGTCAGCAAGTCTGCAGTGACCATGTTCCCATCAACTTCTTCACTTAAAGAAAAGTCATAGACAGTATAGTAGTTGAGAAAGTTACTTATTCATGACATCAGAACATGTCCCTTCATTTATCAGCAAATAGCTTGGCAAAGGCCAGAGCTTCTGTAGCAGTTGTCTTATTCGCTTTCTCTGAAGCTAAAGCAGAAGGTTAAGCCTTCCTTTCCTGCTTTAGCTATAATGGCATTTTAGAAAAGATGTTCCTTCCCTGGCAGAAGCACAGTATATCAATAGATCAATTTGTTTCCTCAGAAGTTTCTGTTACACCTAACTGAAAATTAAATTTTTATGGATGAAATATCTTCCTGGAGCAAAGAGAGAAAGGCCTTTGGTGTTGGTGGCTTTTCTCCTCTGTTGTTATTCCCCACAACCCAGTAATGAGAAGCTTACTGTAGCCAAATCCAAACACACTAAGAGCCAAGCACAAGCTGTTCTTTTGTTGCTGCTGTGCCCCACGTATTTTGAGCCACTGCTGCCCTGCACTGCAGTGCATATGCCCACACAACTGCTGCCAGTGGCCTGAGTCACTGGGAAATTAAAAACAAAGCTGTGAGTCAGCAAAATGCCAATCAAACAGGAAAAGAATATAGTATGCAAAGCAAAGATTAAACCTCAAGTGACTCCAAGCCCAAAGGAAAATAAACATTGAAGAATATTACCACTTTTCTAAGGAAGGATATTCTTCATTAATATGGCATCATCCATCACCAATTGTGACGGCAGTTAAAATAAAAACATCTATGAACACATCAATATCTCAGATGCTACCATTTCTTTCTTTCTTCCTACATGCACAACAAGCTTAAAATAGACAATAAATGTATTAGCGCTTGATTTTTACAGTATGTTGTTCCTGCCAGCCCAAGGTATCTCTCTCTAAAAGCTTTTTAATGTGCAAGCTTTACTCGAGCCTGGCTTTGGTCAGCCTGTCAGCTACCCTGTGAAATTCCCAGCTCAGAGACTTCTGCTCTTTCCTGATTCAGGTGGCTTCCAGGTAGCAAGAAAGTTTCAACCTCCACCCTCTCAGGTCACCTTAGCAAAGCAGAAAAGACCAAGGAGAGAGGGAGATCATGCAGATTGTGTAGTTAGTTTATCCTTACTCTCATAGGTCAGTTAGAAACTCCTGAGCCTGTAGCAAGCCTTGAAGGGAGAAAACAGGAAACACTCATGTTTGTATTACTTGGGAGCTTAATTTCTGAGGAAACTGCTGAAGCCAAAAGCTTTCCACACACACTGGGAGAGGGCCTGGCCAGATGGGTCTGGTGGTTCCAGCCATCAGCTTCAGCCTCAGCTTCCTCCTGTTGAAAGTAGCACAGACCTCAGCCTTCACAGCAAAACATGCAAATTTACTCCCATGTACTATCTAGTACTATCTAATTAGTCTCAGTGGAGAGTGAATCTCAAAATGTCAGCTCCTGCAGGCCACGCTGACCTATACCAACTGAAGATTTGCCTTCTAAAAGCTCTCAAGGGAACATTAGTTAGATTAGAGTGTGACATTAGAGTGTGACATTCTCCATCACAGCTGTTTGTTCAAGGAGAGCTGTAGCATCAGGAGGGAATGGGAAAGTTAGCACTATGTTGAAAATGCTAAGTGCTTCAATGTCCAAACATTATGTTTTAGGACATTACTGTTTCAGCAGTACCTAAATCAGGAACTGTCCCACTGTAAGACACAGTTGTTTCCCACCCAGGTACAGAGCAGTCTGTAACACTGGGCACCCAACTCTTGCTTTTGCTCACTGTGTTTTGAGCTATTATTTTTTGCTTAGAGTTTTGAGTAATGAACTCTAAGATGAGAGAAGCACCCTACTCTATCCAGAAAAATAAAGCAAAAACATGAGGAAAGCATTTACAGGATTGTTCCTCTATATTTTGACATATGTTTTCAGAACGAGAGTGTCATCTCAGACCTCCTCCATGCCACACCTTGATGGCACATGGCTTCCACCAGCATCTGTTTTGCATTATCAGTGGCCATAGCCAGATGCCCAAGACAACAACAATCACCAACAGCCACAGCTGAGCTCCAGTCCCTACTACCCAGCTGAGTCTTTTTTGGATAACAGAGTTTGCCAGTCTGTTGTGTTTTGCCACTGCCTGTATGCAGAACTGCCCCATCCTTTTAGATCTTACTCAAAGTATTGAAAAGGGACTCTGCTGCTGTCCTATTATAACACATACTCCTTACCAGGAGGTGGTGCAGGCAATGATATTTCTACTGTAGCATCTTGCACCTTTCCAGTTGCCAACCAGTGCCAAGAGTTCATAGAATCATAGAATGGTTTGGGTTGGAAGAGATTATCTAGTTCCAACCCCCCTGCCGTGGGCAGGGACACCTCCCACTAGACCAGGTTGCTCAAAGCCTCATCCAGCCTGACCTTGAACACCCCCAGGGATGGGGCATCCACAGCTTCCCTGGACAACTTGTTCCAGTGTCTCACCACCCTCACAGTGAAAAATTTCGTCATAATATCTAGTCTAAATCTGTCCTCTTCCAGTTTAAATCCATTGCCCCTCGTCCTGTCACTACATGGTCTTGTAAAAAGTCCCTCCCCATCCCTCTTGTGGGCCCCCTTGGAATACTGGTCCCCCCAGAGCCTTCTCTTCTCCAGGCTGAACAACCCCAGCTCTCTCAGCCTGTCCTCACAGGGGAGGTGCTCCAGCCCTCTGATCATCTTCATGGCTCTCCTCTGGACCTGCTCCAACAGCTTGACATCCTTCTTGCACTGGGGGGCCCAGAGCTGGATACAGTACTCCAGGTGGGGTCTCACAAGAGCAGAGTAGAGGGGGAGGATCACCTCCCTCCACCTGCTGGCCATGTTTCTATTGATGCAGCCCAGGATCCAGTTGGCCTTCTGGGCCACAAGTGCACACCACCAGCTCATGTTGAGATTTTCATCAATCAACACCCCAAGTCCTTCTCCTCAGGGCTGCTCTCAAGCCATTCTCCACCCAGCCTGTGTGTGTGCTTGGAATTACCTCGACCCATGTGCTGGACCCTGCGCTTGGCCTTGTTGAACTTCATGAGGTTTGCATGGGCCCACTTCTCAAGCCTCTCAAGGTGCCTCTGGATGGCATCCCTTCCCTGCAGCACATTAACTGCACCACACAGCTTAGTGAACTCGCTGCGAGTGCACTCGATCCCACTGTCCACGTCACCAACAAAGACATTAAACAACACCGGTTCCAATACCAACCCCTGACGAACGCCACTCGTCACTGGTCTCCACTCAGACATTGAACCATTGACTGCAACTCTTTGAGTGTGACCATCCAGCCAATTCCTTATCCCGTGTGTGGTCCATCCATCAAGTCCATATTTTTCCAATTTGGCCACCAGCATGTTGTGCAGGACAGCGTCAAACGCTTTGTAGAAGTCCAGGTAGAGTTTCCAGGTATAGCGTTTCTCTATAGCTTCTCCAAAACACAGACAGCAGAGCTGAGCTGTCTCTGTGTCTCCCTGTTCATCGTCCACCCTGAGTGATAGGATGGGGAGAGGGAAAAGAAACCTGCCCCTCTACCCACTTCTGGGCTACATCCCTGCCTGCCCCAAGCTCAGTAACAGTGAGGTAGCTCTCAGCTGCTTCTCAGCGTGCCCACAGTATGACTGTTGTTTTACAATGGGAAATGGGCCTACATCAAAGAGCCCAAATGTAGAGCTGAATCCCCTGGAGACCATGGAGCGCGCTGGTCTGGGGACTTTCCTCCACGGCACCAGCAAAGCTGAACATGTTCTGCTGCAAGCTAAAGTTATAAAAGTTGTCAAGACCTATTCTGCTTCTAAAATAATGTATCTTCTCCTCTTTGACTGGAGAAATGAAGAAGAATATGCAATTCTTTCAAAGAGAGAGAGAAGGAAGTTCAGTGTTCTAGGCAGCAGAGTGAAACAGAAGGTGAGTGCTGGGGGACACAGATAATTGCAAGGATTATAACAGCAAACCGTGAGGCCTGACTACTATCAAATAACTACTGAAACAGAAGGATCAGTCTAAAATCAAGCAACATACTTACTAAGGCTGAAGTTTATAAAAGCAATGCTTTGCTGACGATTCTGTAAGGAACATAGGCACAGCAACCATCAGGAAAGAAAAGAGGCTGCTGGGTGCTTTCAATGGGCTAGATTTAAAAGGATTTTTGGTGTCAGCTTCCAAAAAACAGTTTAAAAACCACAGAGACCTATTACCTCACCAGCCTGTGGGAAATTAGCCTGGATAATGACCATTTATGCTAATTCTTTCACAAATCCCCTTGCAAAATACAGAATGCCCACCCAAAACGGCCTGGACACCCCGGTAGGGGAACAGCAGCAGCATAGGCTTTTCTCTCTAAGACCTGAAGGCACAGAGTATTAGCGGCTATTATTTGCCTAGGTCCTATTTAAATAAAGAGATGGGGTGATTTTGATAGGAATTATGCCCTCTGTTGATGCAAAGGAAACACTTCACCAAGATAAGGTTTCTAGCTGAAGCATGGTTGATTTAGGACATGTTCTTATTCATGAAAGACTCAGTTTTGTTTTGTAGGTTTGTTTTTTAATGATACTTTTCAAGTAAGCCTATAACAGACATCTGACAAGGACTGGGCAGAATGCATGAACGTGAAAAAAGATTTCCTGGTCACTACTTATTAATTTCTCCCCTGGGATGACTGTAAGAAGGGCAGGGCTGTGTCTGCCTCCCTCTGGTGTCCATGCACCTGAGACAAGACAACCAGAGGCGTGAGCAAGCAGCAGTGGACAAGGGGTTAGCTGATAGGAGACAATATTAGATGCACAATTTCTTGGCTACTTGCTCAGTTTACAGAATCATAGAATCATAGAATGGTTTGGGTTGGAAAGGTCCTTAAATATCATCGAGTTCCTACCCCCCTGCCATGAGCAGGGACACCTCCCACTAGACCAGGTTGCTCAAAGCCTCATCCAGCCTGGCCTTGAACACCTCCAGGGATGGGGCATCCACAACTTCCCCGGGCAACTTGTTCCAGTGTCTCACCACCCTCACAGTGAAAAATTTCTTCCTAATGTCTAGTCTAAATCTACCGTCTTTCAGCTTATAACCATTAGCCCTTGTCCTGTCACTACATTCCCTGATAAAGAGTGCCTCCCCATCTCTCCTGTAGATCCCCTTCATGTACTGGAAGGCTGCTATTAAGTCCCCCCAGAGCCTTCTCTTCTCCAGGCTGAACAACCCCAACTCTCTCAGCTTGTCCTCATAGGGGAGGTGCTCTAGCCCTCTGATCATCTTTGTGGCTCTCCTCTGGACTCGCTCCAACAGGTCCATGTCTTTTTCATGTTGGGGGCCCCACAGCTGAATGCAGTACTCCAGGTGGGGTCTCACAAGAGCTGAGTAGAGGGGGAGAATGACCTCCTTCAACCTGCTGCTAATGATTCTTTTGATGCAGTCCAGGATATGGTTGGCTTTCTGGGCTGCACACACACATTGCTGGCACATGTTTAGCTTTTCATTAAGCAATACCCCCAAGTCCTTCTCCTCAGGGCTGCTCTCTATCAGTTCTCCTCCCAGCCTGTATTTGTGCTTGCCTCGACCCATGTGCATGACCTTGCACTTGGCTTTGTTAAATTTCATGATGTTGGCATTGGCTCACCTCTCAATCCTGTCAAGGTCCCTCTGGATGGCATCCCTTCCCTCCAGCGTGTTCACCACACCACACAGCTTGGTGTCATCAGCAAACTTCCTGAGGGTGCAATCAATCCCATTGTCCATGTTGCCAAGATGTTAAACAACACTAGTCCCAGTACTGACCCCTGCGGAACACCACTTGTCACCGGCCTCCACTTGAGAGAGACATTGAGCCATTGACCACCACTCTTTGAGTGCGGCCGTCCAGCCAATTCCTTATCCAGCGAGTGGTCCTTCTGTCAAATCCATGTCCTTTCGACTTAGAGACAGGGATGTCATTCAGGATAGTGTCAAAGGCTTTGCACAAGTCCAGGTAGATTATATCAGTTGTCCTTCCTTTATCCACCAAAGCTGTGGCCCTGTCATAGAAGGCCACCAAATTTTCCTTTGGTAAAGCCATGTTGGTTGTCACCAATCACACTCGTTTTCCATGTGCCTTGGCATATATTCCAGGAGGATTTGCTCCATGATCTTGCCAGGCACAGAGGTGAGAGTGACTGGCCTGTAGTTTCCTGCGTCTTCCTTATTTCTCTTTTAAAAAGTGGGGCTTATGTTTCCCCTTTTCCAGTCTGTGGGAACTTCACCAGAGTGCCACGACTTCTCAGATATGATGGATAGCGGTTTGGGAAATTCATCTGCCAATTCCCTCGACACCTGTGGATGTATCTCATCAGGTCCCATGGGGTTGTGCAATTTCAGGTTCTTTAGATGGTCTCGAACATGATCTTCTCCTACAGCTGGCTGTTCTTCCTTCTCCGGCTTTCTGCCTTTGCCTTCTGTAACTTGGGCAGTGTGGCTTGAGTTATTGCCAATGAAGACTGAGGTAAAGAACTTGTTAAGTACCTCAGCCTTCTCAATATCTTGGGTCACCAGGTCTCCTGCTTTCTTCTGGACAGGGCCTACATGTTCCCTCGTCCTCCCTTCATCACTGACATACCTATAGAAGTTCCTCTTGTTATCCTTTATGTCCTTGGCCAGATTTAATTCTATTAGGGCTTTAGCTTTCCTAACCCGATCTCTGGCTTCTCGGACAGTTTCTCTGTATTGTCCCCAGGCTACCTGTCCTTGCTTCCATCCTCTGTATGCTTCTTTCTTTTTTGTTTGAATTTGTCCAGGGATCCCTTGTTCATCCATGCAGGGCTCCTGACATTTTTGACTGCCTTCCTATTTGTTGGGATCCATTGCCCCTGAGCTTGGAGGAAGTGATCCTTGAATATTAGCCAGCTTTCAAGGGCTGTGAAATGTCAATTAGTGGAGAGGTCTGGAGCAACCCATGGAGGTTCTTTGTGTAGAGGTTGTAGACCCCTGGTGGTCTCCAACCTTAGGTCTGTTGTTGCTCCAGCTCCTCCTTCTGGTTCCCCACATTGCCCCAGGGCAATTTTCTGACCTGATTCTCAAGCCATATTCTGTAGTCTGCCCTGACATGCACTGAAATGAGTGTCATTGGCGCTCTGGTGTGATGTCCCATCAGCATCTGCTCATGGCAAAGGCTCATCTGCAGCATCCAGAGACAGCAGGGCTCAGTCCCTCTGTTGCCAGCTCTTCAGTCAACAGCCACAAGACAAACTGTAGGGCTGCTGGGGAGGGGAAGACAACATGTAGATCTCTTTTTTGGGGGGAGTTGCTGGGGGCTATTTGTTTTTTAAGAAAAAATACCTTGCTGACTGGATTTAGCAGCTGCTAAGTTCCGATAAATGTACCAACTTCAAGCTGCAACAACACAGGAGATGAAGGTGCTTCTTGCTTTTGTCATGGTCAAAGCTTGGCCTGGGGCTGAGGACAGGCATCTCTTCCACCTCCACGGCAGTCTGGCTGTGCTCCTCCCTCTTTCTCCTTTGTTCAGCTTCATGCACTCTTGCGTACACGCTGCTGAAACTGCTAAAGTTGCCAAGACACCCCCTTCTGTCCCAACCGCCTGTACTTTTTCTCTTTCAAGGCCTCCCTTAATAACCTTGCTTCTCCGTGTCTTCCCTCCTTCACACTCTTCCATGTTCCTGCTGCAACTCCCAACACCTCAGATACTGCTGCACACCTTGTTTTGTTCTGCAGACCTCAAAAAACTTTTCTTTGTAGCCTCATGTGCCAGTACCTCAGGTTATTACTATCGGTCTTCATTTTCCACAGCCTCCACTCCCTTTGCAAAGCCACCAGGACCAGAAGTACAGATGGTGCTTGACCTGAAGTTGTGCCACACGATCCTCTTAAAGAACTAATGTCTTCTCAACAGTAATTTTCAGGGGAAAAAATACCACCTTACCATCTCTTACACCCTTTGCATTTGCAATTGATAGAGCAGATATTTCAGTGAGCTACCCAAAACAATGCTTAGGTCAGAAAACAGTAGTCATGTTCCAGCAGTATGAAACACATGAATTAATATGCTGAATGTGGCAGCTCTGTTATGTAAAGGACCTTTACATAACATACTTTACATGTGTTGCAGCCTTCCAGTACTTGAAGGGAGCATACAAACAGGAGGGGGAATGCCTGTTTATGAGGGTGGATAGTGATAGGACAAGGGGGAATGGTTTTAAACTAAGACAGGGGAGGTTTAGGTTAGAGATTAGGAGAAAGTTTTTCACCCAAAGGGTGGTGGCACACTGGAACAGGTTGGTCAGGGAGGTCGTGGATACCCCATCCCTGGAGGCATTCAAGGCCAGGCTGGATGTGGCTCTGAAGCAGCCTGGTTTAGTGGTTGGTGGCTCTGCATATGGCGGGGGGGTTGGAGCTAGATGATCACTATGGTCCTTTTCAACCCAGGCCATTCTATGATTCTATGATTCTATGATGATTCTATGACATGAAAGTGTATCTCAGTAGAGCAATTTGAGCAGAGGTATCACGGTTAAGGGCTACCCCACCTCACAGTGTTACTCAAGCCGAATAGACATTTGTACGGTAGGTACCAGTAATATCAGGGGGTACTGCTCAAAAGTTTTTTAGCATAACCGGAGGTGGTAAACTCTGGCCCTTGATTTCAGTGGGCTGATTCCTGTAAGTAAATGTTGGAAAGACAGAGGCATTTTTCCGTATTGAGCACAAATGAACACAAGAGCACAAAATGTTAAATGTTGGTTCCAGCAGCTCTTTGTGCATACAGATCACACAGATGACTCAGGAATTCCTTGTTTTTAAGCTATAAACCGTAGACCCATATGTGTATTGACATTCTTTCAAAATCTTAATCAAGGTGTGTTACCACTGCGCTTTCTGCCCATCTGGTTATGGATTACTCTTGTCGCTCTGGTAAAGAACTCTTTGGCAAGAACCATATCCTTACAAAAATGTGAACTACGACACCACCCATGTACAGAGATGTCTTATATAAACCAGAGGTACTGGAGGAGTTTGATTCTGGTCTCCACATCACAGGCTTGTAAACCCACAGGTAGAGCCTTCATTTAAGAAGAAAAGTGTCACTTTTTGCTCTAACTATGCCTTCTGTTGTTTCTAACACATTCAGTAGTCAGGGTGATTTACTGTCATTATGATAATAGGCTACTTCAATGTAACCACAAAAATGTAAATACAGTATGTATTTATAAACTAAGTTGTCCAAATTAGCTAAGAGCAGTGCAATGTTTGAATGGCTTTATTCTGGACAATTTATTACCTGTCATTTCAAATAGTCTTGGCAGAATTATACGAGCAGGCTACTGCTGCCCTTCAGTGGGAGTTATGGATATAGCACTGCAACAGCATGCAGAAAAGGGTGCCAACACTGACAAATAAGAAAACTTCCTGTAAGAGAGGTCCGTGTCTCTTTTAGGGACTTAGAGAAGGTTAAACAAAAAATTAAAAATCAATAAAGCGTGTGATCAATGTCTTCCGCCTGGGCCTGATGTCTAAAGCAAAATTGCAAGCAAAGAGAGAGACATACCACCCCTCTCCCAATCTTTCCCTGACAGAGATCTGCTTACAAACCCCCATCTATCAAAAGCCGTGAGAGTGCATGTATCTCTGTTGGTGAGGTAGCAAAGTCCCACTATTAAGCAAACTTCTTTGTCTGATCTTTAGTGGTTCCAAAATGATCCCCCAGCAATGTGAAAGAACTGCAGCTCTATTTATTTTCCTCTTCTCCCCAGTAATGCTGTAGATCAGGTACAATTTATTTCCAAAAGATCACAAAGGTCACTTCAACACTTAGAAAACGTTAAGTTAGTTTGTTCAGCTGTGTAGCAGAAGCCCCACCACATTCCGTAGGGATAGTAACCAGCTCAAACACCCACCGCACTATGAAACTTTGCCATAAGGAGTTTACAAATCAAACCTTCAACAAAGCACACAGATCCCCACTGTGCAAGAAGGACAGGAAGAAGGTAGACCTGCAATAGGGAAATGCACTCCTGCAGTTAAACAGTCTTATCGTTCTGTACCCAAATGACACCCAAATGTCTGCCACCCTCTTCCTGGGTTCAGCTCCAGCTGGGGCTAATCTGAGTACAGATCTCTGCATCAGGGGCAAAACCAATCTTACAAGAGCTGTTGTTTTAACCCAGACAATCAACGTGACTGCAGAGGAGAGAAGCAAGGAAAAAAATGTTTCCTAATAAACATATACTATATACAAGTATAGCAAAACACAGTAAGCTGTAAGTGATACCTCATATTGGTGATTAATGGTGATTAAGACTAGATATTAGGAAGAAATTCTTTACTGTGAGGGTGGTGAGACACTGGAACAGGTTGCCCAGAGAAGCTGTGGATGCTCCATCCCTGGAGGTGTTCAAGGCCAGGCTGGATGGGGCTTTGAGCAACCTGGTCTAGTGGGAGGTGTCTCTGCCCATATCAGGGGGGTTGCAACTTGATGACCTTTAAAATCCCTTCCAACCCAAACCATTCTATGATTCTATGACTAATCCTTATTTATCCACTTGAATTTGACAAGTCTGTGGCCAGGGGTGGCCCTAGTTGATGGGAGAAACAGGATGGTGACAGCTGGTTCTTGTCTTTTCTTTTAACTCTTTTATAATGGTCCTGTCCTATACTACCTACACATTAACTCCTACTAGCTCCTGTGTGCACATGGCTAGTGCATGATAGGCCTTATCAAAATATGTGTATTTGGCATTGAAATCGTCCTACTTTGAGGTCAATTTATCGTTGTTCCATATCAAAGTTTTCATACAAACAGTAGCTTCACTTCAACAAGCCAGTAACTTTCTAAGGAAACCTCTATATCAGTGAAAGGCTTTCCACACCTATAAGTACCAGCACAGCAAAACAAACACTTAAAAGCTTATACTGCACACGTAGGTACACGCCGAAGTGTATGCCTCCGCCTGTGCTAAAGTGTGAGCCTCTGTTAGCTTACAGAGAGAGGTCTAGGGCAAAGCGTTAGCTGTATTATAGCTGTTTCGGCAGTGCTTGTAACTGGAGTATCAATGCAGAGTGGGGACCAGTTGCTGTCCCCTCTTCCCATCCCTCTGTCCTGCTCAGCAGGTAAAGCCACAGGTATGCCAAAGACAGCTTGTTTATGGGCAGCAATGCCTTGTGCTGTTCTGCTCTGCCTACAAGGTGCACCGCTTTGCCCTGCTTTCGCTCTTGTAAAACGCATGGCTAGGTGTACATCCGGAAAAAGCAAAAAGCCAAAGTCACTTCGCACAGAGAATTCTCCCCTGGGAAAGACTGACAAACATTAATCTTTCCAGGTAACACATGCCACTTTGTCTTCATCCTACAGTGTCATGAACCTTGTGTAGAACCAAGTCTTCTGCAGGCGAAAGTCTTTGAGAGGCAGGAGAATCCCATCCAGCAGGTTTGGGAGATGAAGCTCCGGACTTCGAGTCTGAGGGCCTGTGTGCAATTCTGTCTTATATGCACAGGTGGCAGTGAAAGACCAGTAGTTCTGAGTTTTCCGGAGCAAAAAAATCACGGAGTTGAACTGAGACAGAGAAATTTAACATAGATAAGCTCTAGGGCTGTAGGCCCACCACCTTCAGGGCCTCCTTGAGTGGGGGTCTGGGGGGGGAGACCTTTAGGCTTCAGGGCACCCCTGAATAGGGGTCTGGGGGGGGGCCCCCCTTCAGGCTTCAGGGTACCCCTGGGTCGGGGTCTGGGGGAAAGAGGGTCCTTTAGGCTTCAGGGCCCCCCTGAGTGGGATCTGGGGGAAAGGGTCCCCTTGAGACTTCAGGGCCACCCTGAG
>WKFP01015538.1:148692-159291 GCA_011057875.1 Pterocles orientalis | reverse complement strand
TCTGGTGCTGCTCAGCTGCAGCTCTTGGCAGATGGAAGCAGGAGACTGAGTCTTAAAAAACTGGGTCTTGGGCTTTTAAGATGAAAGCTGGGCTCTGCACAAAGCCTCAGTTCATCATTGCCGACACTGGTGCACGGCCACTTAAACGCTTCTGTCTTTGGTTACCGGGATCCGTCTGCCTTTCATTTCGGTGCCATTTTCATGATGGAAAATCCATGTCTCCCTTGGAAAACGTTGGCGCTGAAGGAAAGCTGTCCTTGCAATCAGCCGTCTGGAAGGTTTTTCAAAGGAGGTTCTCACCAAAGAGCAGCTTAACTTGCTTTTCTCCTCTTACGACTCCATTAAAGTGAAGAAATAGTTGGCGTATCCCCACTACAGCCCCCCAGAAAAATGTCCTCCCGTCATCCTCCACGACAACATCTACTACCTGAACAGCATTGAGTGAGCCACCAGCACCGTGGAGATGAGTACCATTGCCACCAAAAACGCCACCCTGTTCGCCTATTGCCACTGGTACGGGAACACCGACAGGATCGACCAGGAGGATTTGCACGAGAAGCTGAAAAACGGAGCTTTGAGCCCTGCGGAGACAACGGCCCCAAGCTCGTGGGAGCTTCCCGGAAATCAGGATCACTTACTGTAGCTGTTTAGCCACAATTAAAGCTAACAAACAAGGAACAACTTGATTAGTCCCAAAGAGGAGACACCAGCCAACTTGAGACACACACAAAAAAAAAGCAGTGAAAAAGCAGAGAAAGCTTTCCCAAGCAAGCTGACCCTTCCTCCAGCAAACTCCTCTGGCCTTTCCTTAAGAAAAAAATCTTCGATTTACCCCTACACAAAATTAAATAATTTTTTTTTAAATGCCATGTTTACCCCAAAAAGTGCCCTCCACGGTCAGGAACATGCCAAACTCCGGATCCACATCACTGGGATGAACCCACACACAGAGCTTTCCCTCTCCGGACACGTTTCGGGCAGGAAATAGAAACTTCCTCACTGTAAATCTCTCTGCCCCTGGTATTTTCTGAACATTTATTCCTTAGGGTGGGACTAGCGCAGAGGAAGGGGAGGCGGCATTTTTCATTGGCCTCCAGAACAAATAGTGTTGTTTATGGGTGGTGGGGGGCTGCTCTGCTGGGAGCGCAGGAATTGCCAAAAAGGGCGGTGGGCACAAAAAAACCCCCGACGTCCTTTGCTTTGTCAAGGTTTGAAAGCGTTAATAGTGTAGACAACCTGACCCAACAAGGTAAAAACCCTTTTCTTGAGAATATTGTGTCCCTTGGCTGTATCTAATATCACTGAGATACCTCAACCATGTCTGAATGTAAAAATTAGGGTTTAACAATTGAATTAATGCGCTGATTGGAGAGGAAGCTGGCGCTGCTGCCTTGAGAGAGCGCACACGTGTGGGAGCTGTATCGCTCTGTCTCGCAGAGCGCTGATCTTGTAGTCCATGATGAACAAAACAGCAATAAAAGCTGAAAAAATAAAGATATTATTGTACTTACAGCCTACACGGAACACTTTCTGTCCCAGCGGAACACTCTCCTTGCGCCAACTCAGTAAACTCAGAAAGGGAAGCTCAGGATTTGTATGTGTGGTGCAGTGATCACTCCAAATTTTCTGAGAAAACCACTTGAGCTCTGCTCAAAACTCACTTTCTACTGGTTTTGGGACCCTCAGCGGTGCTTGAGGAAGCACTCGGCACCTTTTTCTGTTAAAAAAATCCATGATGCAGAAATGAGAGAAAAACATTATAAAAAAAATTTAAAAATTCTACCTTCAGGTAGCCCAGCTCACCACAAATACTCTGCGTCACTCTTTTTACCATTTTCCTGCCAATTAAGAACCAATAACCCACCGAAGAAACACGATGCAACTTTGTAGATTGTACGAAGGGGAAGGACCCCAATTTAACATCCACTTAAATATATTTACCATTAATTGTTAAATTTAACATCTGCTTAAAGCCTCCCAAAAGTCTTTTGGGACTGATGCTGGGCCAAAACTCCACATAAATTCCCCCCACAAGGATGAATGCTGACTGTTTTTAACTCCAAAACCCAACGGATTGTTCTGTGATTATGGCAAACGTATCCATTTCTCAAAATCCAGATCGTTTTATGCACACCAGTCCCCCTCCACTCATTTCAGCAGCAGCACTTACCACCATGCCGATGTTGTTCTGTTGTCCTTCTGACGCCATCTCCACACGCTCATCGATGACGAGGTTCATGAAGGGATCGAAGCCCCGCAGTATCCCCTGGACATGGCGACTGCCATTTAAATAATGAACTTGGGCTTAGCATTGAAATAGCGATCTTGGGGCTGGGGCTGAATAAAAGACCTGGGAGAGGGGCTGGGGCTGAACTGATGCAGACCTGGAGCTGAAATCACGATTGTAGGGAAGGGGCTGGGGCTGAAACATCCCAGAGCTGGAGCCAAGATAACAACTGTAGGGCTGGAGCTGATACACTGACCTTAGTGCTGGAGCTGAGACGATGCAGAGCTGGAGCTGAAGCTGAAATACTGACCATGGGCCTGGAGCTGAAGGAATGGAGAGCTGGAGCTGAAATCTGGTAGGGCCAGAGCTGAAATCATGACCGTGGGGCTGGGGCTGAAATAATGATCTTGGGGCACGTACTGAAATAATTTTGGCCGCTCCTACTGAAATAAAAGTCTAGGCCCAGGGGCTGAACTAAATATATTGAGGCTTGTACTGAAATAAAAAAATTGTTGGCTCATACTAAAATAAAAAACTTGGGGCTCATAGTGAAAAAGAAATCATGGGCTTATACTGAAAGAAAAACCTTGGGGCTCATACTAAAAAAAATTTTGGCGGCTCGTACTGAAATCCAAATATTGGGGCTCATACTGGAATAAAAAAGTCTCAGGGCTAACTAAAATAAAAAACTGGGGCTCATACTGCAATAAAAAATTTGGGGCTAATATTGAAATAAAAACCTTGGGGCTCATGCTAAAAAAATTTTGGTGGTTCGTACTGAAGTAAAACACTTGTGGCTCATACTGAAATAAAAATTTTGGTGGCTCATAGTAAAAGAAAAATTTTGGCGGCTCGTACTAAATAAAAATCTTGGCCACACATACTGAAACCAAAATCTTGGCCCTGGGGGTGACATAAAGAACTTTGGGCTTGTACTAAAATAAAAACCTTGGGGCTTGTACTGAAATAAAAATCTAGGCCCGGGGAAAAGAAGTTAAGAAAATGAGGAAGAGGCATTAACTGCAAAATGAGGATAGAAATGAGGGAGATAAGATCCCACTTAAAAAGTTGGGTGATTTTTAGAAGACGTTATTTTGCTGTCAAGTGAATTATAGGGGAGAAAAGGAGAGTACTCATTAGATGCATCACAGAGACAGGACATAAAGGATTACTAACTCTGTTTGAGCCATAAAGCTTTCACCAAGAAGGGAAAGAGTAATGATCTTGTTTTTATTGTGCTGTCTTCAGGCTGACAAAATTCTAATTTTGTTCCAAAAAGAAAGTTATGACCCAAATACAAAAGGCTCTTAAATCGTGTGTGTTCGCTTCTGTGATGGTGTTGACTGTGCACAAGACAGTTTGATAACTATCTGTCAGAGATGTCAAGAAACCTCGTGCCTTCTGGGGGACCAAACAATCCTCAAAATCAATGCAGATGAAATTTCTTCCTATAGCTTATCTTTCTGGCTGTTTTGATCTGCTACTGCATCACCCTCCGTGAGTGTAGGACAAATACCCAGCGACTTGCAAGAGACGGCAGTCTGACCACAGCCTCTCATGGGAGTAGGGCGACATCTGCTGTGTCTTAACTGCGTCTGGGTCCTTCAGCCCAGAGCTGTGAAACACCACTCTGGAAAGTGTCTCGTCTGCCTGTCCCTCCCACTGTTCTGAGACACACGTGTACAAAATCATCACTGACCCCATCCAGCCGAAAGCCCCCAGCTTGCCTTTCACACGAGCTGCCAAACCCAGGAAAAACAGATGCAGAACCCCTATCAAGCTGGAGAACTGATCTGACAGGGGAATACCAGGCACTTCAATTCTATTACTTCATATTTCTTATGACTTGGACAGCCCCTTGACTGGCTGTAGGGACAACTTTAAAAATAAATTCTGATGCATTTTATTTACCAGAACAGCAAGTACTGCTTTTGTACAACGCTCAGAACAAGGTAGCTGCTGAGGAATGTAATAAATACACTCAAATCCCTTCTGTAAGCAAAATTCAGAACTCAGAGGAGCACTCTTAATCCTCAAAGCTCACAGCAACCAAAAGCGTTTCATATTCAGAGCCCACAGGAAGGCAATATTACAATGCCATGCCCTGCAATTTTTAGAGCCATTCACTCTTGAATCACTCTTATGTGACTCAAACAGGCTGAGTGAAAATGAAGACCTGATCTGCTACCTACCCTCTTTTCTTTTTTTTTTCCCCTGCCTTTTCCCATTTTTCTTGATTCTCTGCTTTCAGTTGCCTAACAGTAGATACAGTAGATTTGTCTCAATTTCCAAACTGAAGTTCACAACAGAAGGATGCATTGTGTACCCGACTAATGTATAAAGGTTGTGACACACAAATGAAGCACCAAAGAGATGAGATGTGGGTGAGGAAAAAAAAAAAGAAGTCATTCTGATTTATAAGCCTTGGAGAGACACATTTTCATACATTGTAAGCAATTTGAAGGCTAGAAATGTACTTCAAAGAAACTTCACAAAGGTAGGTTACAATTGCTCATTGATGCTTTCATAATGTTCATGCCTTTCTCTTTTTCATGAGTTCCAGCAGGTAAAAAACCTTAATTAAAGCAGAAAATGTTGTTAGCAGTTTCTAAGTGTATTACTTGCCTCTTCGGGCTGCACTGTAGAATTAAACTAATTTCTTAGACTGTATTTCTCAAATTTGTCTGTTTCTTCCTATAGCGTATTCTGATTCTTGTCAGCCACTGAAGCAAGTTCTTCCTCACCAGCTTTATTTTGAGCCACAGTATTGCATAAAGCAAAATATGAAATGAATATTTCTGTTATCAACGAAGGCACTCTCACGGCTAGAAAAAAAAAGTTAAAAATTTTTATTTTGTTCGTAGGTGGAGAATAAACAAGCAGCGCTGGGCACGAGGGGAGCAACCGCTCTACCAACAGGCGTGCCTTTCCACAAAACCTATCCCTCTATTTATTCCCCAAAATGTTGCATATCCTTTAAGTTTTGCAATACATTCATTCATATTCATTTTCCAGCCCCACCTAGCCCCATCTCTTACCATAATCAGCTAAGGAGTCCTTTAGGGGTCTGAGGAGTCTCCTTTATCTTGCGGCCTTGCATTCTCTTATCTCATTTTGATTAGCCCTTCCTTCCCTTATCATCACAGTTTTGATCCTCTCATCCTGTCTTTTCTGTTTCTTCCATCCGATTACTGGAATCATGGGGGAAGAGGGGATGCTTGAGAAATTCCAGCAGGAATTTACTTCTCCATCACTGTTTGGTACATGAATTCATACACTCTGGAGGGGGTGGGGGAAGCAAAGCTGTCTCAAAACACATTGTGTTAATGCACATACATCAAAGTTCATAGAGAAATAAGGAGAATGCACCTACGAAAATAACTACATTAATATTTTCATATCATTTGTTTAGCATTATATTAAAGCCACAGTTAAACAATATATGGTCACATCATTCAAAAACTTCTTTAAACAGAGGAGCCTTGTCCTATAGCCTGAAGGAGAAATTCAATTTCACCGTCTCTCATCTGAAACACTCAGCCCTTTACCTCAAGCACCTCCACTGAATGAATTGTAAAGGGAGAAGCAAGTGAGGATACACCCAGGTAATACTCCACAGATTAGCATCTAAACATGTCCTTAGCCCAAAGCAGGCCCATGGCATCTCTGTCTTTGAGAGAGCAATCCTTTGTTTTAAGCACCTTTTCATTCACAATGTCTTCAACCACACAAGGATTGTAAATACTAACAGGAACCCCCCCAATACATGTGCTTCCAAATGCTAAAATTGGCCTCGGTGTATGATTCAGTTTTGATGTTGTAAAATGATGTGCAGTGATACAGCAATGCCATACTGCCTGAGGAGGTTCTGCCACACGGCCCAGAGCTGTTTGCTTGCCTTTTATTCGTTAAATAAACTGGAAATTTATTTGGAATCCTGTTTGGGACTAAATCATTTATCACACTGTTCATGCAAGTTTGTCACAATTCCAAGAAAAGTCCTTGCTGTTCGTGTGCTGGTCCATTCTAAATACTGGCTAAACGGTCAGTTTGCTTTACATTCCCACTGCTACTTGTCAGCTTTTCCTAATGCATGGTGCTGCTGCACTGGTCACCCCCAACTCTTGCAATGGGATTTCAGCATCTGTTATTACATCAGATCCCTTCAAGGCATTAACTCCTTCATGAAAGAAATTAAATAAAATCTACAGTGACTGTGCAATAGAAGCAGGAAAGAACAGTTTGACTATAGCTCTGTGCTATGTGCCATTAAAAGCAATAAAATAATAAAAGGCAATGTTTTAAAACAAGATAGTGATGAAAAGAAAGTAAGCTCACTATATGGCAAAATAATACAATATGTGATAAATGATTTAGCCCCAAACGGGATTCCAAATAAATTTCTAATTTATTTAGCGAATAAAAGGCAAGCAAACAGCGCTGGGCCCATATGGCAGATGCTCTACCAAGACATGAGCACATTACATTTCCTTTTTCCAGTTTTTATCCCTCATGTCCATTCATGAAGAGGTGGGCCTATGCAAATGACCTTTAGCGCATGCTCTCTCCACCTTCTAGGAGTTTCTGGGGGTCCCTCGGTGGTTCTGCCCCTCTGTGTTACATATTCATAATAACAGGCGGGTCTATGCAAATAAGCTCCAGTAACACTGTGTAATCAACATTACAGTAACTTTCCAGACCCTCCCCACAAGCTATTCACACTTTCTTAACACTGGATTATTAACTTTCCAGTAACATTCCAGACCCTCCACCCAAGCTTTTCACACTTAATACTGTGTAATTAACATTAAATTAGCAACAGACATGAACTATATACATACCATTCCACTACCCACAATTATACAAGGACAATCAAAATACTCAAAGGCCACCCTCACAAAGAGGGCAATGTCCCACTATATGTCCTCATTGTTTCATATTGACATGAATCATGTTGACATATTTCACAAATATAAGCTTAGTGAGTACTATTCTGATTTCTTTATAAGATTTTAAAACAGCAGGCCGCTGCCAGAGATGGATTGTTAAAATGTAGAGGCGGTAAGTTATCCAGCAGTTCCCATTTATCATCCTTTTCTTTTTCAATTTTATGGTCTTTTTCCTCAAACTTCTCATCTGTTTTTAATGTGAGTATTGAGGCTGGAAAAGGACGTGAAGTCCTGGTTCGTAATTTTGCATAATAACTTTCCTCCTAAAAGGTTCCTTTGAATTGACATATGTATTTAAAGTTATTTGTCAGCCTTCAAAAGATTCCTTCAGACAATATTTTAATTTCAATTTTGATTTTGATTTTAAGCCACTCTTTTTTTTTTTTTTCTGGGGCCCCATTCATTCAAATTAATCCAATTAATAATCATTATTCCTAGTGCACTTTCTGAAAATAATTTGCTCCCTTTTTCGCCTCATGGGTCCTCCTGACCCACCGAGGAATTTTATCGTGGATTCCTACAACCCTTGGTTACCAGAGGTAAGAGTGTCTTACAGGGGGTTTTAGCACACACACACATAGGATGCAGTTCGGAATTAAACCGAAAAGTCCCAGTGCACTATCTCAGTGCACTTTAACTTATCACACACCCATGAATCCTATAGGTTACAATAGCTTCGGTCGTTCACCGGCTAGGTCCCTCACGGGAGATTGGAACCGTGGTTAGAAGACCTACGCACTCACTTCGGATCCAGGTTCCGTCTCACAACTCACACTCTTACACAGGCAACCATATCCCACCCAACCGAACAGTATACACAAATACTTATGACTCCATCATCTTCATTCCCAGCGGAACGGTATACGCCTTACGCAAATATGTACGACTCCGTCATCTTCGTTCAGGTCTCCAATAGTAACGACTCCGTCGTCTTTGTTCGTGTCTTCAAGCGCAGAATTACAGGCAAAACCACCGGGGGATTGAACCCTGGTTTGCTGCAGCCACCAAGGGAGCTTAAAAAAAATATCCAGATTCTTTGCTTGCCTCTGTTCAGGTTCACGGATGGCGTTAGTCCTGATCTGACCCAATCAGAGGCCACCAAAAAAGATGGGGCGCTCCCCCTGAATCAAGTTAGAATTCAGGATCTAAGAACATCCCGGACAAACCCCCAATTGTGATAAATTATTTAGTCCCAAATGGGATTTCAAATAAAATTTCCACTTTATTAAGTGAACAAAAGGCAAGCAAACAGTGCTGGGCATGCGCGGTGGAGCCTCTGCTCTACTAAGACACATGCACGCTACATTTCCTGTTTCCGGTTTTTATCTCTTATGGCCGTACATATTCATGAGAAAGTGAGCCTATGTAAATGACCTTCAGTGCATGCTCTCTTCACCTTCTAGGACTTTCTGGGGCTGTCTCGGCAGTTCTGCCCCTCTGTGTTGCATATTCATAATAAACGGTGGGTCTATGCAAATAAGTTCTAGTAACACTGTGTAACTAACTTTCCAGTAGCTTTCCAGACCCTCTCCACAAGCTTTTCACCCTTAACACCGTGTAATTAACATTAAATTGGCAACAGGACATGAACTATATACATACCATTCTACTACTCACAATTATACAAGGATAATGAAAATAAACAAACGCCACCCTCACAAAGAGGGCAACGTCCCATTATATGGCCTCATTGTTTCACATTGACACGAATCATGTGAATGTATTTCACACTAGGATGGAGGGAGAGACTTGGACAGTCACTCAAGTATGCGATTGGTACAAGATCACTTCAGGTTGAAAGGAGAGACACGGACAAAACTGAACGAATTGGCATTGCCTCCCATGTGTTTTGCGGGCTTTTAAGACGTTTCGCTCTCTTAAAAAAAAAAAAGAGTAGATTTTATTTTTCTGTCCCCGCCCCGAGGTTTTCCTGTCGTAAGTGAAACTTTCAAAAAAAGTTAAAGTTGTGTAACTTAAAAATGGACTTGCATTGTTGAAACTGTCACTGCCAAATATCTGTAGTGTATAATTTATTAGGTGTACGTAAGCAGGTATTTGTTCTAAATCGTTAAAAAGAGAAGCAACTGAATGTTACGGAGTGTTTTTCCCCCAATATGTTGATGGAGTGCTCTGAAGTACTTTATTTCTGCCTTGCTTTCCATGGCACACTTCCCTGGCTGTTCCGTAGCACCTCTCCTGGGCTGTGCAGCTGGCCAGGTGTCCCTGCTAATGATGCAGCACACAAAAAAACCCAAAAAACCTTGTCAAATTCTAACCATGTATTTTTGAGGTCGATAATTTAATACCGGTTCACAGTTACGCAAGTTAAATTAATGCAAAAGGAAAATCAAGGACTTCTGCAGTACAGGTACGTTTGTTGGATGTCTGTAAACACACACACACGTTTTTAGTATCAGGTGAGTCACTGAGACTGGTTCTATATTTTTTATTTTAATGTTTAAAGTGTTAAGCCTTTTTTCCAGTGTTATTGCCCAAGCAAAGAAGATGTGCAGCGGCAGCAGCAGCAGCAGTGGCAGCAGGGCTGTGGCTGCGGCGGTGGATCCGTAAACATAGATTCTGATCATGGTACAGCCTTGTCCCACAGCCTCGTGAGGTTCTCTCCCTGCGGCAGTGCTGTGAGGAAGGGATGAGACTCTTCACGGCACCAGCGAGGGAGTTTACTTTTCTGCTAAGAACGCGTTCGAAATCATCTCAATTCCTCTTAACAGGGATTTTAGGTGTTCACGTCACCCTGGCTGAAGCAGGGTGTGTTGTGTGTAGAGCTGACCTGTTGGTGTAGACTCCTCGTCCAGCTCCACTCCTCTCCTCTCCCTTATTCTGCCCGAATACCTCTCCTTTCCTCTGTGTTATGTTTTTAATGTGCCGAAATATGCTTTGGGATTGTTGTTTTCCCAAGGCGTTGTTGTAAGCATCTCATGATGCTCAGCAGATGCCCCCAGCCCAGGTTTTCCTGGCAGTGGCTCAGCTGCAGACCGTCAGGGGCCAGCCCATGTGCGGGGCTCATGGCTCTGTCTCCCGTGGGGGCCCCGTGGGTGCAGCAGCGGGGGCTGTCAGGGGCCAATGGGGTCCGGGGACGTTTGTAGCCCTGGGGAGCCCATCCCAGCATGGGAACGGAGGGGGCAGGTAGCAGAGCAGAGGCTGAGGGGGAGACGTGGCACCGTCCTCTGGCACACTGCCCCTCCTGTGGGGCAGCCTCCAGCCTGTGGGATGGGGGCCAGGGCGTTGTGACTGTTTGGGGGGCTGCCGCCTCTTTCTTTCTCTAGTGAAGCCCCCTTTTTAGGGGTGGTGGTGTGTCCAGATGTCCGTCATTAAAGTAAGGGGCTGCTGGTTGGGGACTCTACCCTCATTTTGTGTGTTGTTTGGGGGTGAATCAAAAGGGGAGTTGGGAGGGTCTGGGGGGGG
>WKFP01015538.1:135025-148672 GCA_011057875.1 Pterocles orientalis | reverse complement strand
ATTTAAAAATATTAAAAGCTGTAAATATTAGGTGTGCGGTGTTGAAATAGAGGAAAATCTCTCATTTATATATATATATCGAAAAAATAATACGTATGAGGAAGGATTTTAAAATAGAAAGCTATATTTGCTATCTTATTGAAAAGATATTGGAATATAAAAAAATAAGTGGAGCTGTATGGGCTTTTAGAATACAAAAGTAACTCTTGTATATAGACAATGAAAAATAACGGCGCTTTGGCTGTGCTTGATGCTGCCACCCGATGACCAAAATGCGGTACTGCAGCTACGAAGCCGCGCATGCGCGCAGAGAGGCGCTTTGGCTGTACTCGATGCGCGTTTTCACAGCTACTGCGCATGCGCCCTCTCAATTTTCCCGCGCAGACACCATTTTCGACCGCGCCGCGCCGGGGCAGGTGAGTGGGGGCGGGTCGCGGGTGGGGATTCCCCTGCCGGAGGCCCATGGGCGGGTCTGCCCTCCTCTGCCGGGGGCGTGAGCGGCGCTGGGGGGTCGCTGGGGGAAGGGCGCGGGAGAGTCCCCGGAGAGGCGACACCGGCCCTCCCGCTGTTACCGACCACTCCCCAAAAGTGCCCGAAGGTGTAGGGCTAGGGGGGGGCGCTGCGCTTCCCCTGCCGCCCGGCATCCCAGCCGGGGACTGCGGGGGGGGCAGGTTTGGAAGCAGAGGGGGTCAGCCGGTGTGGGAGCCGGAAATGGAGAGCGAGTTTCCTGCTGCCGGGGCTCGTGCGGCCTGTGATGAAGTGTACAGGAATTAATTTATTAAATAGCAAATTATAGAATTTATTAGTAAGCACAACAAGCGAAACAGCACTGGGCAGCCACGGGAGTCTGTGCTCTACCGTCGGCGTGCGCTTACACTCTCCACAGTCCCCCTTTTTATCGTTATTTTCTTCTGGATTACGTGATCTCTCAGGCTCGGCAGTTCAATGTCAACGGGGGGGGCATCCCGTTCTAAGAGATTAGGGCAGCAGTTTTTCATCTATGTTGCCCTTCTTGGTCTTCTTGCAAAAGACATAATTGCTCCATCGGCCTTGAAACTGCTGGTCGCATACCGTTCCCTTATTGTTCTGTCTTGAGACATCTTGTTTCTTACGGCAGAATGTCTCGGCGTCCCTGGCTGTCTGTTAATCTTTAGATTCTTAAAGCATAAATTGTTCTTACAGCAATTTCAGTGAACAAATACCCACAATATATCACACGGCCGGTGTCGGGGCTGGGGAAGGGTCTGAGCCGTGCGGCTTTGGGCTCGGCGGCAGAGGTCCGTCCAGTCCTGCAGCTTGTGGCTGGAGAAGGGGCTCCGCAGCCGGGCTTTTGGGCTCCCAGAGGGGCACTAAGGCAGCCTGTTTGGGGCTGGAAGCGGAAGGGGTTTTGGCTGGGCTTGTGGGCGGGAGGGAGGTGGCTGGGGGCTGCGGGGGAAAGGAGGGGACGCGCAGGGTGCGTGGGCTGTTGTTGAGAGGGTCGTTGGTAGTTTGGCTGCCGTCAGTGTTCAATCCCACAGGGAGTTGTTGAGCATGAGTCTGTGAGGGCACAGTGTAACGGTGCATGCGGAATAATGCGTGGGTCGGCGTGCCGAGGAACATTTCGGCACTGCCTGCTTGGCACAGGCAGATGGATTTGCCGAAGCCTCATGAGCTGTGAGCTTTTCACCTAGCCGTGTTTGTGGCTGGGACAGAATGAGTTTTCTTCTCGGTAGCCGGTGCGGTGCTGCGTTTGGGCTTTTTTAGTGCGGCAGGTAACAACTGGATGTCTCGGTTGTTGCTGAGGTGTGCTGATCCTAAGTCTGGGACTTTTCCAGTTTCCCGTACTCAGCACAAGGAATACAGACTAGAAGGTAAGGAGGCTGCAAGCGTCAGCAGCAGGCACAGCTTGACGAGATGAGAACAATTAGCAGCCAGCCTGGAGACAGAAAGAGTCCAATAAGGCGGGAGAAGACCCCAGACCAGAAGTCACCGTTGGACCGAAAGGCACGTGAGGGGCAGGTACGTGAACCAGAAAGGTGCGATTGCCTGACCGGGGGTTTCTTTGTTTGGCATCCCTCTCCGGAGGTGCCCAGCTCGAGCCATGTTACCAGCTGTACCGTTTGATTAGCTTCCTTTGTTAAATGTTAATGCCCAAGAGTCTGCTTCAGGAAGCCTAGCGTTCGAACTGCGGGGGTAACGCCAGGTACCCGGACGGCGCCAAAGGAGGGGGCAGGCTTCTTTAATGTGGACCCTTCCTGGAAGCAGGGGTCTGGGAAAATGGGAAACTGACAAACTGGAAATCTGCAGGATGTGGCTTACACTAATTCAGCTCTGCTTGTGCTGTAGCTTTTGTATTTTGAAATGCGTGTGCTACTTTACTTTCTCTATGGACTAAAATAGGCTTAATGAGAGGGTGTATTTTTGTTCACAGGTGTAATGAGAGGCTAACCAGACTGTTTCATGAGGGAATGAGTTGTGAATAGCAGTGAATATTGGGTGTGGGGTTGGTTTGGTAGTCACTTGCTGTCAGGTGTTCCTCTTAGCAAGAACTGATGCTGCTAATCTGTGCATTTCTTGAAACATGCTGAGGTTTTCAGCATGTAGTAACTTGGATTCAAACACTGAATTGCTGGCAAGATAGCATTGTTATAACAAAATGAGCATTTCATATTTTTGCGTGGCCGCTGGTTTTGTTGAGTGGCTGATCTCGTAATGCTACTTTTGATATCTAGATGTTAATAAGCGGCATGCCTCGCCTGTACTCGTGCACTTCTCTGCTGCGCAAAGTATTCTTGGCCACAGCTGCATGTCCCTCTGCTTGGTTTCTCTGACCAGGTGCTGCAGTAATGACGTTGCATATGACCACTTTTTGTCTTCTAGGGCGGGCAGCTTCTGTCGACTTCGGACTGATTGGGACTGGATGGTATAAACTTGTAACTCTGTCTTTGCGCAAGGTGTTTCTTCTAAGAAGGTGTGTATCCTCTGAAAAAAATGTTTTGTGAGCAAATATTTACTGTTATCAAACAATAAAATATAATAAATATATTTTTTCTTCTAAACTTCCCTCTCTTTTTCTCTAGATGCCTTCCAAAGACCTCTAAGCTGTTACTGTTTTACCGTTGATCCACTCCTGCTGCTTCTGCTCGGTATGTGAATTGTTTAGTGATAATACAAATCTGTGCACTCTTACTACAGCTGTTCCAAAACAGCATTTTAGTTGAACTTTTCGTTTCTGAAGAAGATGCAGAAGTGAAAAAGAGCAAGTTTGTCTGTGAACAGGGCAGTAATTCAAGCTTTCAAAGTACGGATCACAGAATCCTCACAGAATTGTTTGGGTCGGAGGGGACCTTAACTATCATCGAGTTTAAAACCACTTTTGAAAAGTAATGGTAGTTGAAGTAATGTAGCTAAAGTAGGGGAGTCTTTGAGTACCTTAAAGGGGGGAAATTCCTACTTTTTGGGAGATGGAAATTCAGAGTAGTGTGGCGTGTGGATCTTTGGTCCTCAAAACAAGGAATTGGCAAACAAAAAAGAATTTTTTTAAAAAAAGGCTTGACTAAAACCAGATCTTTGCCTCGCAATTTAGAGCGCAGGATGATTTTTAATTTGCTGCTAGGCATGGTGGAGAAATTGCGGTGAAGAGGCCATGAATGGCTTCCTCTCTCAAACTGGTCCCAAAAGATCTAGGCTGCGTAATGAGTGCTTGCTCTGGCTAAACTTCACGCATGGGTTCTATGGTGGCTGTTTCTTTGTAACTGTGATTTGCTTTCAGTTGTTAAACTTGGAATACAAATTGCTTGAGAGAACCTTGAATAATACGTACATACTTCCAAATTATTTGGGTTAGGTGGCATATCTTGTGGGAATTGCTTCATAACCCTGGATAAAGTGCTTTTAATGGAAACTTAGACTAGCTTGAGGGGCATGTTTTTTACAAGGGGAATTTTCTCTTAAACCTGGTAACTTTGCTGTTCTTATTTTGCTGCAGTTCAAGTTATTCTTCATCTGCTTTTTGTTTTGAGACCAAAACCAAAATGGATCCAGTATATGTCGCCAAGAATTCCACGGAGTAGTTTACGGATAGCTGCTGCAGCAGCTAATAAATCAAATGGTACAGGAAGCAATGGCCTTCCTGACAGCTCTTCTGCTGGAAACTTGTCCTTCAGAGAAGAGTCTTCCAGGTAAGCATTTTTATCATCACAAGTTAATTTATTGGTTGGAGTCTTGAGACTTCCTGTTTGCACACAATAATAGAAACATAGGTTACCTACTCTGTTGTTCTTTGTTCTCTGTGTTTGCTGCCATATTTTGAAAATGACGTTCAGTATGTGGTTTGCAGGGAAATATTTTTTTATAGTATAGATGCTTGAAGGTTCGGATTTTCTTTTAAACCTGATTTGATCTGTCTGGTCACATCGGTGTTGAAATAGCTTGACTGTTTATTCCTTTAATAAAATAAGAGACTAACAGAAATTTGCGTCTTTAGTGCGATATCTTATTTGCCTTTGCTTTGCTTCCTGGGATGGTGAGGCAGCACAGAGCTGTGACTCAACCATCTCGCAGTGCAAGAAGCACACCAAGAAGAAGTCTGTCCAGCTCGTCCACTTCGAGCCAGACAGAAGTTGGTCGTTCCTGGGGTAGGTGATAATTGCTATTGCTGGTATCAAACTGCCAAAACTGCTTACGGTTTGGTGTGTATAAACGTAAGTCCATGTCTTCCCTCTTTCCCCCCCCACACTTTTCCCATCCTGCCCCCAAATGTTTACACTTGTGCTGTGAATGTCTGCCTGCTGAGATGCTTATGGGAAGTTCACAGTCCAGTGCCTAATCTTGATTCAGGGGCACAGTCAACATCAGGAAACGGTCTGCAGTCAAGTTAATATGCCAGGCAAACTTAGAGGATTTTGTGATGCGACACCGTAGATTGTATAGATGTTACTTTCTTCAAAATGTGCACAGAGCACTGTATTTAAAGAGTGGTAAACATGTAACTTTGAAAAACCAAAGGAAAAGCATTTTCTGTGTTTGTTTCTAGGCAGAGGTGGCATTTCACAGCAACTAAGATTTATTAGTGGTGTGAGGTAGATCAGCGGTTACATTTTAGCGGTCCTTAATCATTAACCAATTTAAAGATGAACAAGGTGATTCAGCAAAAATGGTATGATTAAAATAGCAACTTCATTCCAGATTTGAGAGTGACAAGAAGTTGTTTCTTGAGTGGCCTTGAATTGGAAAGGAACCAGTGTTGGGATTCTGTAGGTGTGGTGTTCTTGAGTGAAGTGTGTTTTCAGGAGCAGGAAATCAGTTTGTTTGAACTACAGGGTGTAACTTGTTATGGTTTTTATGTTTTTACAGTAGTACTTTTTTTCTATTCTGTTATCCTTAGCATGGCATTGTTCCCTAAACATGCTACACAATGTAAACTTTGTTGATTTTGAAAAAGTGATCCTCTAACTGCACAGATGCTGTTGATCCTTCTGTTTATATGTGAAAATTCTGTTTCTAAATTGTCTTGGTTTTACTTGGCTTCATATTTATTAGTGGCTTGCTTTGCTTTTAGATGGTTGGGAGCGTTGGGAGAAGACAACCGCCCCAGGAGGCCCCAGACTGTTCTCCAATGCTGTTTGAGCCCCATGAGTTGCCTTGAAGAACTGGGGCCATAGGTTGAGGAGACACCACTTTGTGATTCCCAGAGCAACTTCCTGGTGGCCCGGTGGGCGGCGCTGGCTCCGTCTGTGGGCCATTGAGGAGCACTGTGTGTGGAGATCCGACAGCGAACGGCAGCAGGTGGTGGTCACTGTGGGGAGCGCTGTGTCCCGCTCTTCCTTCAGGGCCTGGCGTTAACTGAGGAGAACCATGCATGGTCTCAATTTGACTATTGCTGTTTAACTGTCTTGCATATATGATTTACCACCTTTTTTCTTTTCTCGACTCATGGAGCACACCTGCCTCCAGTGTTGCGATTTAAGGTGGTGTATTGATTGCTTCCTTCAGGGAGATCAGAATATATCCTCATTATCCCGACAGAAAATGAAAGAGTTTCACGTTATTCAGTAAATTTTTGAGGCCCTCAAGATCCTGATTTTCACTTATACCAATCAAACATTTTAATGAGTTGCCAGTTAACATTTCTGCAAAACAAAATAGTCTGTTCATGCACTGGCTTTGCTATCTAAAGAGGTTTTATGAGCTTCTGTTTTCCCAGCTGCAGAATACAAAAGCATTCACAGATGCTAACCAAATGGCCTAAGTTGGTGACATTTTATTGCCTAATTGATGTTTTTAAGAGCACTTTCCTGATATATTTCTCCTCTTTTTATTTTATGATTGCGCTTATGTTTGATTTCTTTGTATTTACTGAATAGGAATTAACAAGTAAAGGAGAACATTTCAAAGCTTGAAAATAGTAATCAGCTTAAATTAAGGAGGATTGTTCTGACAAATTGCTACCTGAAGTGCTACTGCTCCCCACAGTGGTGTTTCAAGGTCTTCTTTGCCTGTTCTTTCACTATCGGATGTAAGAGAAAAATTATGTCTTCTAGAACTTGTTTGTATTTGTGTTCCTTTTGTGACTGTCAGCCCTTCCAAGGCTTCTGTTGTCAGGATCAGCAAACTGGTAACTGGCAAGTAATTGCTCCACAGCACACACTTGTTTTCAGCAAGCATTATAAAAAGGTGGCTCTGGCCGTGGTGTAATTCAGCTACTGTTCTGTAGTTCACCAGTTTCTGGATGATCAATCTATATAGTTTGTCACACAGTTTACTCATGAGTTACTCGGAATCCTGAGGACTTTACAAAGATGCCCTAGAAGCCATGTGCAGATGTATTTCAGGTTTCGGAACAGAGCTAGGCTTGGCTAATTCTGGCTTAAGCACTGGCGGGATCAGGCATCAAGTTGTGATGCTGGTATGAAAATGAACCCTGGCTTTCAGCTGGGCCAGGACATTATTTCATTCCCTCTGTGGAGCTGGACTCATCTAAGCCAGGATATGCCTGTGATAGGTTGGCCTTGGCTAGCCACCAGGTGCCCACCAAGCCACTCTATTCCTCTCCTTCCTCAGCAGGACAGGGGGAAAATATAAGATGGAAAACTCACAGGTATAGGTAAAGGCAGTTTAATGAATAAAAGCAAAGCCTGCACCCAGGAGAGCAAAAAGGTCTTTTCTTTACTTCCCACTAGGAGGCAATGTCCAGGAGGCATGACATCGTATGGTATGAAATATGCCTTTTGGTGAGTTGAGGTCAGTTGTCCTAGCTGTGTCACCTCTCAACCTCTTGCCCACCCCCAGCCCACTGGCCTTTGAGTCTGATGTTGTAGTGAAAGCTCTAATGCTGGGCAAGCGCTTGGTCAGCCCTAGACCAAACACTGGAGAGGTATCAACATCGTTCTAGCTACAAATACAAAGCACAGCTCTATGTGGACTACAGTGGGGAATGTTAACTCTGTCCCAGCCAGACCACATACAATGCCACAACTTTTGGGTGGCCTCTGTGTCCTTTTTGTAAACAGGTAATCTAGATCCAGAAGAAACACGATTGATAATTACATAGGGTAATTACACCCTGATGTCTCCCACTGTCTCTCTGCTTTTTTGGTGTTTGAAGTTAGTAACTCTGACTTCTGTGTGCATTTTGTTTCATAAAAGCTTTCAAGATTTCAAGATTTTGCACAAAAATAAAGCATGGAAATATACCAAGAAAAAACAAAGCTGCTAAAATATAAAGAAACTGAGTATACATAGAACAAAAAAGCCCAAGTAACAGAAAAAAATCTGTTAACCTGGAAGATGCAGTGCCAACAGTTAAATAATTGATCGCAGCCATTTACCTTTATGGAAGAGGCCTCATTTGTGATGGTACTGATTGAGCAGTATCTCCTGTTTTCCTGAAATCCTTTGAGCCAAGTTGAGAGAAAGGACTGCACAGTAACGTATTCCCATCCATGAGATCCTTGAGGAAACTGCTTATCTTATCAGGAGGCATAAGCATCCACTTGCTGGATGTCGATCCCCAGAAGAAAGACTTTCCTAAGTAGGTGTTTCTCTTCTGAGTGGATTTTTTTTTTTTTTTGGTTTTGTTTGTTTTTTGGGGTTTTTTTGTTTTTTCAGTTAGTGCCTTATCTCTGGGTTCTCAAAAAGAATGCATTAGGGCAGTTGTAAAGTGACAGCCAGCATTAGAGAAGCAAACTGGAAGACATTTAAAAGAGTATATTAACGGTCAGAAGAAATCAAAGCCTTTAACCGTAGGGCTACAAATGTCTGCTTGTGAAGGCATTCTTAAAGTTGTCTGGTTATCCTAGACTGTAAAAGCACTCAGTTGTTGCTGACAACACGGTTTATTTCTGAAAACAATGTCTCCACTCTGGTCAAGCCTCAGACTAACAGGTCAGAATTAAACCAACTGAGGGTGTCAGAGAATATGAAGAAAAAAATGGAAGCAGGTGCAAAAAGAAGCTACTACAGGTACATGGATGATATGTGCTTATTCTGGGGCACTGTAGTAGTGCACTCTAGGAGGTTAAGCAGAGTAGGAAGGACACCTGATAGGTACACAAGCAGTAAGTGCAGTAGTACAGATGGGAGCCGGGATGGCACCGTTCTGTTCTGCGGTCAAACTGCTTTCATTTCTCGTTTTTGTCCACCAGGTGTCATCTGAGAAACACCTGAGAGCTGCTAAAGCCGTAGCTTTTGTATTCTGGAAACCAACACCAAGCTTTTAGTGTCTATAGGAAACATAGCATGCACTTAGCCCTTTGTCTGTCTCTGTTCCTCTTTACAGGATGATCTGGTATGGCCCTATACTGGTGCCATCAGCTCCCCTTCATTTGATGAAGACAGAGAGTGCTCATCAGTTCTCCCAGTGAGACCTGTCCTGGAATGCTAGCTGACGTGACAGCCTGGGCACACAAGAGTTTGTTGCTCTACAGCTACAGCTCAGTGTCAATGTCCCCCAGAACTTTCTCCTGCCAGTGCCTAACTTTCCACAGAAGCCGAGGAGCTCCAGACTAGACAGTGGCAGTGTACAGGACTTTGCATGCTGGCATGATGTCAAGGAATGGTAGCTTGGCTTTCATGTGGTGTTCTGTGTAGAAGGCATCTCTAAATAAACTGAAAGCGCAAGGTGCAGAAGAGGCCTGGAGTCAGTAGCTGGTTTCACTAAGTGTTTGTAGGATAATGTAGATGGTAGGAATAAAATACCAAAAAACTGCATCCATAATGTCCACAGAAATATCTGCTGATCTAAACTACCCTTTCCTCTCCTTTCTGTAAAACACAGCCTATATCTTTCTAGAAAATCTTTATCTGAGCCCTGATTGAAGTCTGGATTTCACACTGAAATTACAGTGGAAGATCAAAAGCAAAATGAAAAAAACTGAACAAATCCATGTGATTAAACTAAGGGTCCTGAATGTACAGGAGCATGTAACTGGAGTGTTCTTTACTCTCTCCTGATTTGTAACTGTGTAAATGACAACCGAATCTGATATCTTAAAACTGATCCTATTCTTTCCTTTTTTTCTTCCAATTCTTTCCTTCTTTTTTCCACTCTCTAGAATTTCCTCATATATTTTCACATCATCTCCCATTCTTGGCTCTTCTCTAATTCTCTCCTTGTTCATCTCGCTTTCGTGTTACAAAATGAAGATGTTTCCCACAACTGTACTTGAAACAAACAAACAAAAAGAGATAGCAGGCATGCCAGGAAAACACAAATGTTTCTTACTGTGTTACTTAATCTTCAGAGGTTTTCTTAAAATTATTCTGAATGTGATGAAGGTGATAGTTCTAAGTTCAAGTCCCAGTCTTCCTAAGTACCTTCCTTCTTAGATCTGGCAATCAGAGGACAGAAATGTACTCTGGCAAAGTTACAGAAAGTTTGAGGCTTGGCCAAACCTCAACACAGCAAAAAGCTGAATACTGCCCCTGGTACACATTTGTATATTCAATCAACAAGCTTAGCAGCTGCTTGTGCTTGAAACTGGCACACGGCACTGACAGCATCAGTTACGCTGGGGCTTCAAGACCTTGGCAGATGTCTCTGTGAGTTTTTTATCAGCTCCTGTGCTACTTTTCTATTACTAGTTATTAATGCAGTCAAGTATGATGAACTTTTTTATGGCCTTTCATTGGCCTTTTCTATGTCTTCTGCAAAAAACTGACTGCCTACTTAGGATTGTCAGGAGCTTTTCTTCCTCCTATCACATAAAGGCCAAAAGTCTACAAACTCAAGACACTCTCAGCAGCACTCCAAAAACTTCAGATAAGTCAGAGGCAGATAAATGAGAATGCTTTACGAACATAATGAAGGCTCTCTGGGGAAGTGTGCCTGGCAGAAAAGAGAGGCATTTCTAGGTTCATGAGAAAAACGGCTGGCTGGCCTGTGCTAGGAACAAGTGCTAGGATATTTGTGCACGAAAGAAAAATTGCCATACACAAAAAAAGAGAATCACTTGGTCTGTCACAACTGTATGGCCTGGCATTTCTACAACTGGAATTGTTTTAAGACTTTTCGCACTGATTTTATAATGGGCACATTAAAGCTCTGAATTTTTATGATTACTTTTCTTTCCAGTTCTAGTCCCTACAGTGAAGTGAATAAATTAGTAATCAGAATTAAATTTTTAATCAGAATTAAAAAGCTACATTTTGAAATGTTGTACTTATACATTTTTATTTGTAATCTCTGTAAGTCCCTATCCTTAAGCAGCTAACTAAGCACGTGTGTAACTTGGGGCTGTAACTGGACAAGCAGTGCAGCAACACATGTGCGTCAATCACAGTCACAATTTTAACCTCCATTATTCTGGCTATATGGTTGAAAGATGCAAGATACGCTCACTGCTAGTTAACCTTTGTAGTTTAAAAATAGAAAACATAAAGCAAAAGTCCATTTACAGCAAAAAGTAATGTTGCCCAAATTCAGATTGAAAAATAAACTTGCAATGATGACAATTACTATTTTCATGGCCAACATAAAGCTACCTCAGTTTCACAGATTATTGCAGATTTCAGTAGTACTCTTGCAATCAAAATGATCAATTGGCTAGCAGGTTTTATTCATATTCACTGAGTTTTCTTTGACCCTTTATCAAAGAGAAACACCTTCCAGCCCATATTAAACATTGCTAATTTCACACCTGGCCTCAGAATGGTTTACTGTGAAACATGACAGTGTTTCTATGCAAGAATATACCTGTCTGGGCCAATATTAGGTCAAATAAGTGCTTGGGGAAAAGATGCAGTAATTTTTTCTGTTTTTTTTTTAGGATCTTGGTACTGTTTTAGTGGAAAGGATATGGTGAAGACCCTCAGCACATAGTCCTGTTCCCTTGATCTTTCGTGGTATCTCTCATGTGGAGCATACAGTCACAAAGTTGTGCGATGCTGGGATAAGTACTTCTGTTTTTTGTTCAAACATTTGCCCCAGTGAAGTCAGTAGAAATGTAGCTGTGTGAACAAGTTGACACAAACACCATTTGCGTCTTAACTTGATGCTTTTTGCTGAGGTTTTGGACAGGTTTTTCAGGCTTGTAACACTGTCTTCAGGTTTTAGGACTTCTTGCTGTCAGGTCTCAAACACAAATACTGTACAGAAGCAACATTCACAAGCAGTGGGAGAGGAAACTGAGAGCTCAGGAGGCTGTAAATCTCTTTGTTTACGTTGCTGTCTTTGCTTTCTGTTTTCCTGGATTTTAAAGCAATACTTAGAGCCAGAAGAGCCCCAGTGGAAAATCTTTAGAAGCAGGAACAGATGAGTCAACAGGGCAAGGACAAACTACCAGTTACATATGCAGGGTCTGGTAGCCTGTATACTACTCCCACAAAACTGTGCCTGTAGCAATACCTTTTGGCCTCCCATAACATCAGTCTTGTGGTTCCCAGCATAGCTGCAGGAAGCTGGGGCTGTGATGGGAACCTGAAAAATACTCTCTGTAGATGATTCACAGATGTGTTTGAAGACCCTAATTCCTTATATATTTGGCCAACAAGAAGCATAAAGTGACAAGGATTTTTTTTTCTTGGGTTGCTACTAGTGCATAACTACCTTAGAAGCATCAGCATGGCCATTATTGGTTTCTGCCTGCAGTAGGTAGAAATGAGGAAAGGTTTGAAATGAGCCAAAAGTGAAAATTAATCAGAGGAACAGTAGTAGTACTCTTCTGTTGAAAGCCTTCCATGTCAGGCAAGTGTTGTGCTGGCAGGGATTGAAAATACTTACTGAAAATCAGTACGTATCCCAAGGTCATATCGGGATCAGTAATTAGATTATGTTCTTAAATTTTTTATTTTTTCCTACTTGGATTTTTTGCTTTTCTTGGGATACTGGATTTTTGCCCCTTTCAAAGCAGAAAATTAAAGCAGAGTGCTTTTGATTAGTCCCAGCCTGTGGGCAGAACAGCAAAATATCAAGCTGTTATTTTCAGAGGAAGTGAAGGGGCTATCAAGATGTATGAAACACAGTCACTTGCATCTTGGTGAAGAATTTTTTTACATGCGTAATATGATATAAAATATGCAAGGTGCTGGAGATGGCTGGAATGGCATAGCTCACGATGGAGGCATAGTGATGCAGTGGGACCTGGAACAGTGACAGGGATTCAGAGGATGTCACTCCTGGCTCCAGCACAGCTGCTCAGGGAACCTGAGACAAGTCACAAAGGCACTGCCTGTCTTTACACTGGAACATGCCCTCTGGTGTATAGTGCTTGGGGAGCTTGCATGGACAGCGCTGTGGCATCGCCACGCACCATAGGACTGAAAGTGTTGAGAATTGCACATCAGCATTCAGTTGCTGTCACATCTGCATTTTTGCTTGTCCTGCTGTTAGCCACACCTGTAAAATATATGATTCAGAAAAAAACCTGTCGTGGTCCACGAGACCACAGGTACGGTTTCCTAAACACCTGGTGGGCTGAGGCAGGGAACTGGGAGGGTTTCACTTACCACTTAGGGTCACAGGCAAGAGACCGACATGACTTGTGGAGAACAGCAGAACAGCTGAATTTATTAACTATTTACAACAAGAAGCAGGGTATTGAAAGAGAGAAACTGCATCTTACACAAAAGCACTTCTCCTCCACCCCTCCCTTCATCCCAAGGCGCAAAGGCTTTGTTCCATACCTCTTCCTCCCCCAGCGGCACATGGGGGGGAAGTGGGGGGAGGATGCAGTCAGTCTGAGCTGCTCCTTTTCTCATCACCGTCTCTCCCACCTGCCACGTGGAGTTCTTCCAACGGGGCTTCAGTCCCCTGGCAACTCCCCCAGCTCTGGCATGGGACTTCTAGTTCCAGCGTGGGGTCCTCCACGGCTGCTTTTCTTCACCACGTGGCAAGGGAAAATGGCACAGAAGCTCACTCTCTCTCTCACTCTCGCCCTCTCTCTCTCTCTCTCTCTCTTTCTCACTGACCGGAGTGCTGTGCAGTTCCATTATCTCTCAAATCCCGCCATCGGAGGTCTTCATCAGCTCCCAGGAAGAAGGGCTCCCGGATGAGCCATGGCGGGGGCTGGGCTACAGCATCTTGTTCGCAGAAGCCCAGCAGGTGGTGGGGGGATGCCCTGCTGCCGCCGGAGCCGCAAGTGGCTGCCCCGCATGGCGCCTCTCCCGACCACGTGGCGCTTCCCCTGACCACTCCGGAAGAAGCGGGGGGGGGGGGAGAGTCCTTCCCCA
>WKFP01015538.1:100254-134738 GCA_011057875.1 Pterocles orientalis | reverse complement strand
GAGGAGCAAGGTGTGTAGTTTAGCATAAAAGGTCATCCCCTAGCAACCTAAAGTTGAAGCCTTCCCCACCAAGGATCGACGACGATCGATCGTTAGGACCAGCGGGACGCTGTTGGCTCTGGGCCCGGGGGACGCCTTGGACCCGCGGTGGTAGCTATATTCCTCTTTTCCTCTTTTTACTTACTTTTCACTCCCTTTATCTATCACACATCGCTTACGGACACAAAATAATAAAGTTTTTGCTGTTTAGTTGAAGCTAACCCCTTTTGGCGTGGTCGCCTTAATTTTGCACTTAGAGATCTCAGCAAAGAACCACCACGAGTCCTTAGTGGACCGTGACACCTGCCATACATACTTTTGGAAGATGAGAGGCATGAAGAAGGTGAGAGGCCTGGCTATATGTTACAGAGCTCTCTGAAAGGCTGGGGAAAAATGTGTAGCGCAGTATATTGCCTAGTTCCAGAATAATACAAATGAGTGGGACTATTAGTGGGGGAATTTGCAAGGGTAATTCATCAGCAGACAGCCCAGGATAATTAGGTGGTTTTAGCTGTGTATGAGCATGGCCCGAAATCTAAAGGTCAAGGTGGGATTACAGGTGGTTTAATTGCTGGTAAGAGTCATATACTCACAAAGCCAGCTGCCAAACCATTGTGTGATGGTGCAGGCTGTTCCTCAGCACTGCTGATAATAACAGGTTTCCACTTTCTTCTGTGTTTCCCATGGGTGCTAGTCAAAGGCACCATCCACTTCCTGTATAAATATTCACAGGACACTTCTGAACTCTGCTCAGATGGGTAATCCCTGGAACTGAGGCAGCACAAAAGATTCCTTAGAGACACTTCTGCTCCTGCCGCTCTCCTGCATACCTTCTGGCTGAGTGGTCACTTCAGTACCCACAGGACCAGGAATCCACAATGAGCTGTAGGATGACAGGGCTTTTCTCTTGTTAAAAGGTGTATGTCGGTAAAGGATGGAGACGCACTGTCAATGCCCTATAAATAAACCAGTGGTAGTTACTACCCAAACAAAACAAAATACAGATTGACGGCCTTTACAGATATTGATCTGAATCTATGTTGAGAGAGGTGTTAAACTCTTGAGTATATAATAGTGCATTTGGCAGCACATTCTAGATTGGTACATGACAAATCTGGAAAACATCCCTCAAGCTCAACATTCTCCTTGGGACTGATACGCTGTCTCTCTTCCATTCTTCCCCTTCTGGCACTTTTCAAGAGCTATTCCCATTAATTATGTTTTCTTTTAGGGAGAGCAAATCTGGATCCTGACCATTCCTGCAAGTCAGATTACACTATCAGGATGTGCCACCGTATTGAGAACCTTTAGTATCACAATTGCATCCTATGGCACTGAGGATAATCAATGTTTATGACAAGGTACTATGAGTTGTCTAATCCCTGCTATGCATAAGAGGAATTGTCCTTTTTTTGACTAGACTTCTGCTGACCTTTTGGTATTTTTGTTTGTTTGCTTGCTGGTGTTTTTCTGTCACAGCAACACACTGAGCACTCAAAGGAGTGTACCACTTGCTAGGAACTGGGGATAACTCATGGCACATGAGCATGTGATTAGGCACATTGACTCTCTGACAATGCCAAATCTCTGATAATGCATAGATCCTGCTATGCCTTAAGGCCACTTTGTGTCTTCTCCCAAAGTCAGCTAAAAGGACCCAGAAGGATGGCAAAGAGTTGACATGGTGTCTCTTCCATTTCCCCAGCTGTGAGCTCAGGGCACACAGCTGGGGAAGAAGCTTGTTTGGAGATGTAGGAGGCCACACACCTAGAAACAACTGAGTTTGTTGGGGATCTGGCTTGAGGAGTTACACCCATAGGGAACATCATCTACCTACAGAGCAGCATGTGTGGTTCTGCTTTTCATCCTGCCCTCAGTCTCTTTTTGGGTGCTATCCATGTGATGTGCATCTGACTGCCAGGTTATTTTTCACATCACAGTTGCTACTGTCATGTTTTCACTAATACAGGTTCCTGTAAGGGTAAAGGGACAGGCACAGTGGTGTGTCCACAGCCATGAAGTCGAAACAAAGTGCTGGACCTTTCAAATCTTGCTCTTACTGTCATGTCACAACTTAGAAATAGCCAGATGAAAAGTGACCAAAATGTATTTTAACCCTTTCATTTCATACAGATTTTACATAGCTTTGCTTTAATCAGATGAGATTTTACTTGGGTGGATGAATGGAGTTGGAGTGTCCTACCACCATTTCCTGCAGGAAATAGGAGCTGCTTGGTGGCCACAGAGACACCCATCCAGACTGAGCCTGTGCCTGTCTGCTGTGTCTTGTCACATGCAGAATTAACTCCTAGTTCAAGTACCAAATCCCATAACCAGGTAAGTGTATAGATAACTTGAAATGGTTGAGTAGGTCCTCCAGAAAACAAATATTTGTGGGCTCACATTCCAAAGTACTCAGGAATATGTTACACAGTCTCCATTGGAGCACTGATTACTAGCCTCAAGGCACATTCTTGTGGAAACCTGCTGATCTGTATGCATGTTCTGGTTTTAAACTCCTGAAATAAGCTTAGCTACTATTCTCTGTCTTAACAGCTCTGTCTTTTCTCTCTTTATTGTACAATATCAAAGTGCTTTCCTTATATTACTATGTCTGATATGCCAGAAAGATTGAAATAATCTCTATAAAGATCCCAGAGGAGCAAGGTAAGAAAAAGATAACTGCTTGGGTCAAGATCAGCAATTAGAGGAAAGAAGAGCAGCAAGGACATCTGTAGATGCTTGTGTAACACCAGTGCAGCTCTTGGGACCTAACACACAGGAACTAATCCAAACCATAATCATCTCCAAATGCTTTTTATTCATAACACCAGAATTTTGGAGGTTTCAATCACAGTGTGCTTGTTAGTGAATCAGGCTATCCTTCTCAATGCTCACTTCTTCTGAGACAGCATCCAGCTGACCAAAAAGATGTTGCATAAAAGACAGCATCTGCAGGTAAATGTGATACAAAATTGTACTGGATGGCCGAAGCCCAGCCCTGTGTTATAACTGCCTTACGTGATGCTCGCAGCTCAGGGTGTTCTAAGCATTCCTGCTCAAGTGTGGAAAGCTTTCTGTGGGAAGCACCTGAGATAGCAGCTGCTGTCAGAGCTCGCCAAAAAGCTTCAAACCTACCTGTTTTCTGTCAATAAATGCTGTTTTGTCTCATGCACCAGTCCTGCAGACATTTTCATTCTGACAGTCTGCGCATGAACTGACTGGGAGGCATGAACGCTGTCTGTGCTGTTCCCACGTGCTGTCCTGGGACAACCCTGCACACAGCTGGTGCAGCAATGTGACAGCTGAGTGCCCAGAGATGGATGCCCTGAAGGTTCAGACATATTTTCTCTAAAAGATTGTGAAAGTAGGCACAAAGCACTCAAAAAATGGACTGTTAACCTGCCCTTTTTGTCAGGTTTTTGCACCAAACTCTCAGTATTTATCTAGAGTTTTAGAACGTGTCCTTCCTCCCAGTATCTGTGCGTGCACCTATATCATGGAAGTAACGTCTGTCTTAGCAAACCTATGTGTGAATTATAGACATTTCAGTGTGTTACATTATTTTATTGAACTGTCATGCTACTGAAAGTAAGACATAAGTAAATTCAAATACCTTTTATTATAGTTATTAGCAGCTAAGTAAAATTTTATACTTCACTTGAAGTATTCCCTGCTTACTCACAAAATGGAGACAACACCCACCAAGTCTCAGATATGCTATGCCATGCTAAGAGTGTATGAGAGTCAAAATTATTTTTCTTAAACAACCAATATCTTTATCAAGTACAAAAATACATTTTTAAGTGGGTTTGGGCATATTGCCATTCACAAATCTTTTGAAAGGCTGTGGCAATCTGGAGCTAAATCATAGATGTCATTTCTACCCAAACCTGAACTGTGGAGGGTACAACCAACTCAGGCTCTTTTGTTCCAAAGCCAGATGCTCTGCATTTAAACTGAAGTAGATGTTCCCCTGATTATGAAGACTAGTAATGGCAATACCGATAAATTTCCCTGCATTTGCACCAGCAATTTTAGTGGCTATAATTAAAAGCTGGTTTAAAGCAGATAATGTTACATTTTAATTTGAAATGACTGAGCAAAAGCCAGTTGTCTAAAAGCCAGAGATGGATCAGTATTACAGATTTTGTGCATTGCTTGCAGAACTGCTCCAGAACACTGTGCACTCCAAAAGTATTCGTGACATTGCCATAAACCAGCCAGTAAGAACTCTTGGTGCATATGGAAGTAGGAGGCTTAACTACTGTTACTTTCATAGTTGCCTAAATTATTAGCAGACCAGAGCATAACAGTGTTTAAGTTTTGAAAAAAATACAATCAAACATAAAGATGAATGTGAAAAAATAAAGCTGAAAAACCTCCTAGGTCTCTTTGGGAAAATAAAAATAAGAAGTAATCTAATATTGACAGAAATTCATCAAATAATCTAGTGTTGAATTGGACCAATAGATTGCATTTTCACCTTATGAAAGTTTTATGCACAATCCATAAATGTACAGGCCTCTAACTCTTGCTGGTATCAGCAAAAGTTTGATTTCTAAATAAATTTTAAATTTCTGTCTGTGTAAAAGTAGGAATGTAACACCTGGATTAGTCCAGTGTGAATCAGGAAGAGCAACATTAAATTCTGCTGTCCAAGGCGTCTGTCTCGTTAGTCTTGAGGGCATTATCATTTTCTTGGCTTTTGTCAACATATTAAATGTCTTCCAGAAACCTCTCTTAAAGATGAATATTAGCACACTTAGTTTTTCTTCCACAGTATATAGACAAAATCAGTGTGGCACCATAATGTCTGCTCTAAAATACATCAAATATCACAATGCTTGAGCAGCAGCTCAGATTGTCTAAATGGACCTCTGTTTTCTAGTTTCTTTTTTTTTTACAGTTACAGTTTAAAAATACACTAAAATAAATTTAAATATACACTGAAATGTTAAATACATTAAATGAGTCAACAACAGAAGTTACTGTCCCAGCAGGATAATGATATTAGGGTCATGTTAGGCAGTTCATAAGAGAGGACAAGACTTGCCCTCTGCTCTGGCATGTGGCAAAGCCCTTGGTGGTAATGAATGAGCTTTGGAAGGGCTAGCTGAGAGGGCCACCATGAGCAGAGTGCTCACCACTGCCTGGAAGCTCATGCCAGGGCAAATCCAAAAGTTGCCCCCAGAGCCTGCTGAAGTGTCAGGGTTGTAGTGAGAATCTGTGCTTGGGGTGGTGACCACCTGGAGATACATGGCTGGCCCCCTGTAAGGCCCAAAATAGCTACCAAAGCTGGTGAATGGACTGTAGACATGCTAAGTACATGTGCTTACCAGGTATCCCCTTAGAGACCAATGCATCTAGCAGATGTTTGCAGAAAAGGACTCCATTGTTGTCCTCTGCATCGTGGAACTTCTCCTATGAATGGCATCTTTTTAATACAACTTATTGATCTCTTTAATAGAAGATTTAGCTTTTATTTTACCATCTGATGCCTCTTAAGCTTTGTTTTTCTGGGAAATACTGTTCTCCAAATTGGTAAACTTGTCAATACCCTCATATACTTCCAATACATCATTTTGTGGGTACAAAATAATAAAAATAGTCAAGTGTGTAGTTATAATAGGAATTCTTTAAATTAGACCCTGTTCAAATTTTCCTTGATTGTTCAGAGGATCTTTGCTGATGAGATGTTTTCAGATCTCCTCAGCTGGACAAACAAGGAGAAAGACAGATGCCAGCAGTTTTAGCTCAATGTTTTTCCTCTTAATTTTGTCTGCACTGCAGCAGTGAGCAGAGATGCTAGCAAAGATGGGGTCACTACTTGTTAGAGCTGGTCTACACTGCAAGTCTTGCCAGGAGGAGGATGCTTTTCCTGCACACAATGGACTCTGATTTAATCAACACCTTTTTCTGGCTGATGCTGTCCTGTCAAATTCTACAAAGTTGGTCTGGTAGCAATGGGTTAGCATTCATACAATTAAGGGCTCTGCTACCTACAGCAGGGCAGCTGCAGCAGGATGTGTCTCAGGCAAGCACAGATCTGCCAGAAATCCTATTTAAAGATTCAGCTGCTGCAGCCTGAGGTGTTACACTAACTTCTCAGGGTAATTCAGAGCTAGTTTAATATTAGCTGTGTAAGGGAGAGGCTGCAGCCACAAAGAGAGCTGATAATTACAGGCAGATGCAGTGTCAATGAGACAAAAAAAGAGTCATGGCTATTCAGGTGCTTCCTCAAATGTTGTTGCACAGGTGAGTATATCAGGAAGGCCTGATCCAACACCCACGGGGCTCTGTGATGGCCATTTTGGGGCTTTACTGCAACAGATTCTTTGACACAAGTAATAGGTGGAAAGTGTTTGCAAAACATGACTTTGACAAATAATAACCACAATAACAACAACAATAATAATAATCCCTTCCTTTTCATAACAGGCTTGTCCTTATACAGTTGTGGTTTCAGTGCTGACTACAGATACCTGTGATTTTGCATCTTCTGTGCAAATAAATTCATGGGACCTTTTTGGAAGTATGTGCCTGAGCTTTAGACATGCTGATACAAAGACTAAGGCTGAGCAAAAGCTCAGATTTGTAAAGCAATTTGAAATGAAAAATATTTGCAAATGCAAATGTATATTGGTATGGTAATTTATTTCATTATTTTGCATATTTTTCTTGTTAGAAAATTTCACTTTCTTTGTCATAGAAAGTCTGTAAATTTCCCATTTCTCAGAGAAGACAACATAAAAATAAATGAAGTTTTCCTTCAGATACTTAGACCTAAATGCAAAGCAGCATATTTTCTGTCCTGTCCTGATGGGAAGACACTTTAAAATTAATCTGAAAATACTTGCCAACTAATTTGCTGTTGTTGAGAGTGTAACTGCATTGAGATTTCAGTCTTGCAACATTTCTAAGGGCTGACTGTTGACGTCTCTTTAGAAAGGTATTTTCATTATATACCTTTGAAATGACACACAAACAAGCCTACAGTGGTACAGAAAAAAAATCTCACCTGTTACAGCTCCCTGTGCAGTTCCAGACTGTGGTGAAATGTCTCTTTGAGAATGAAGGGTGACCAACTTAAGACTTACTTAAAAAAAGAAGACATACAGACTGTGTTTCCCATATACTTTTAATACTCTTTCCGTGTAAATACAGGCAAAGTACTGTCCACTGCAGGAATAAGTCACAGAGGAAGAAAGAAGTCATCAGTTCTGAAATTTCAAGGTCCTAAAGTTGTAAATGGGTGCTGCCTGTTTGCTGTGCCCAGAGGTTTTGACTAGGTAGCTGACAGAGGTCTGGCAGCACACAGCTTACCTCTGAGAGCTTCAGAGATGGTCTCTGTGAGAGGAAGTTTGTAGGTACTGCCTTGAAGTCTATCTAGCCTGTATGTGTTCTGAAGAGGCTTACAGCTCTGTCAAGAACACGGACTTATCCAGAGTGGCTACATATTTACTCATCACTAAATGTATTTGTTTTGTATAGAAAAAGAAAAGAATCGAAAACTAATTTTTCAACAAAAGAAACATCCCCAGCTAATGAGGAAGCCATGAAAACCTGCCACAAGATAAAATCGTAAGCACGTATTTACTGTTTAGATTTAAGTATGTGTTTTCCTACATTTCCACCCAGAAAAGGACTTTTTCTAATACAGTGTAGAGGTTGCTGAGTATGGCCTGGACCACATTGGAAAGCAGATGGCAGAAAAAAAACACATATAGGAGACTCACAAGAGGGATCTTGCAGTAACCGATGCACCACAGAACTGTTGACTTTGACAGTAAAAAAACATGCGTTGAATGTGTTAAAACAGAGCAGCCAAGGAAAGCCCGCGAGGGGTGAATGTGTGTGTGCAAACATGTGTTACACATTTTGTCAGTGTCAGTTCCTTTTTCATGGGGAGCCAGTTTTGTACTGATTTTTTCCAACATCTGTTATTTATGTGGTATTGCTATCATTATGTGGTATTATTATTATTAGTGTGATATCACTATTATTATTATGTGGTATATATTATTATTATTGTTATTATTATGATGGTATTATTATTATTATTATTATAGGTTATTATTACAGGTTATTATTGCAACATCTGATATTTAGTAAACCATAGATACATTTGTGATATATTTTTTACAGCTAATCCTTCCCAGAAGTGCGCTCCAGGGTAAGCTGGACCTGGTGTGCTCCCTGCAGACCTGCTACTCTAAGTTTCCTTCTCTGAAGCCAAAACAGGGTTCACCATCTGGTCCAGATGAAGATGTTTTTGACCAGATTCCTGATTTTGTTTACATCACAATATGCATTCCTTATTTAGACATATAAAAGGTGGGACAGAAGAAAGTCCTGTGTCTGTGAGGTGGAAAAATGAAGTACCATTACGCTACGAAGCTCAACTTCGCAGAAAATGAGCTTTGCACAAGTAGAGACATATGTTTATCAGATAGAATATGCATTGACAAGCACCATTGCCCAATTTACTTTGCTTTGATCATATCACATTGTTTGCCAAGCTTATCTAGTGTGTGAAGCAAGCAGTTAACATAAAGTGTTGCCTGAGCAGAAAACGAACTTTGGTCAAGTATCAGGGAACACAAACAAGTTACTGGACTTGTTCATATCAGCTAAAGTAAAATAAATTATTTAGCTTTTATTTTTCTGTGGGGATCTGACACAGCCCACACCAAACACAAATTATGAGGTAGGTCTTTTGTTTAACCCTCAATTAATTGCCAACACGGACATAAATCAAGAAAAAACCGTAAACTTTAGAAACTCACACTGCAGTGACTAAGCAATCCGTATTTGAAAATTTAACAAAAGTTGCTGTTGGAAAGAAGGATAGCAGTGTGAATGAAACAAGCTTGTACGGGGTTTTTTGAGCAGTTAAAAGTTACAGGTCAGTTTGATTTTGGAGCAGCAATAGCACTGTCTTACTGCATTTGATTCCATTTGATTTAGTTGACTAGGATTTACTCTTCAGTTGTTCTCCATTGGAAATGGATCCATTTGTAGAAGTGAATTTATGACTTGGGTGACATATTACAATGTTGTTTTTTTTTTTAATCATAGAATCATAGACTGGTTTGGGTTGGAAGGGACCCTAAAGATCATTGAGTTTCAACCCCCCTGCCATGGGCAGGGACACCTCTCACTAGACCAGGTTGCTCAAAGTCTCATCCAGCCTGGCCTTGAACACCTCCAGGGATGGGGCATCCACAGCTTCTCTGGGCAACTGGTTCCAGTGCCTCACCATCCTCACAGGAAAAAATTCTTCCTAATATCCAATCTAAATCTACCCTCGTTCAGCTTAAAACTATTACTCCTCATCCTGTCACTACACTGTCTGATCAAGAGTGCCTCCCCAGCTTTTCTATAGGCCCCCTTCAGGTACTGGAAGGCTGCTGTAAGGTCTCCCTGGAGCCTTCTCTTCTCCAGGCTGAACAACCCCAACTCTCTCAGCCTGTCCTCAAATGGGAGGTGCTCCAGCCCTCTGGTATCTTCATGACCCTCCTCTGGACTCGCCCCAACAGACCTGCAACATTGCTAGGTCATGTTCAGCTTCTCATCAACCACACCCACAAGTCCTTCTCTTCAGGGCTGCTCTCAATCCATTCTCCGCCCAGCCTGTATTTGTGCTTGGGATTGCCCCGACCCATGTGCAGGACCTTGCACTTGGCCTTGTTGAACTTCATGAAGTTCACACAGGCCCACCTCTCCAGCCTGTCCAGGTCCCTCTGGATGGCATCCCTTCCCTCCGGCGCGTCAACTGCACCACACAGCTTGGTGTCATTGGCAAACTTGCTGAGGGTGCACTCAATGCCACTGTCCGTGTCTCTGTCCTGAGGCAGAGCTCCATGCACTGCAGCTGGTCGTTGATATGAGAGACACCCCCTCCTCATCTCCCTTCCTTGTCCTTTCTAAAGACCCTGTATCCCTCCATTCCACCATTCCAGTCATAAGAACCATCCCACCATGTCTCCATTATGCCAATGAGATCATAGCTCTGCAGGCATGCGCAGGTGTCTAACATCTTTTGTTTGTTCCCCATGCTATGTCCCTTCGCACAGGGGCACTTAAGGTGTCCAGATAAAGCTGATTTACTGTCTGGAACTCCTTTGTGCTGCTCTGCAGGTACTCTGCTGCTGACCTGTGGTCCTTCCCCAGGCTCTGGGCATCTATTGCTGGCATCAAACTGGTAGGAGTAGAATGGATGGAGGTTCTTTTCCCCCAGCAACTTTAGTTTAAAGCCCTCTTCACCAGGTTGGCAAGTCTGTGACCAAAGATGCTCTTCCTTTTCTCCAACAGTTGGACCCCATAAGCCCCCAATAGACCAGGTTTCTCAAAGCAAGTCCCCTGGTCTAAGCAGCCAAACCCCTGGCTGTGGCACCATTCCTGTAACCATTTGATGACTCACCAGATTCAGCTGGCCCATACAAACCCCTTCCTTTTGACCAGGAGGATCAACAAAAAAACTACCTACACTCTGGAGTCCGTTACCACCTCTGCTAAACTCACTGCTGCTGCTATGAGTGTAGCTCAAATGTGAGTGTTTGCTTGCATTAGTTTATCCTGAGAGATTTAAAAGTCATTAGAAGAGGGTGTGAAAACCACCAGGACTTCTCTGGGGTTGGGGCAAGGTCTGCGTGTGTGTGGTGTGTTGTTTGGTAGCAGGGAGAGGCCACAGTAATGGCTCCTGTAAGTAGCTGCTAAAGGTTTCTCCTGACTCCAGCTCTGCTGGCAGCAAGGGAGGGGCTGCAGTAGTGGCTCCTGTAAGTGACTGCTAAGGGTTCAGTAGCCGGGGAGGGGAGGGGGTAGGGGGTAAGGGGGGCAGGTAAGGAGTACCACTGACCTGGCCCCTGTGAGAAACGACTGGAAGTTCCCCCAGCTCCAGGCTGGATCCACCCCTGTCCAGGGCTGAGGCAATCAGCGCCTCTTTGAGTGACATATTTAAGAGGGGGCATACAAGATGGGGGTTGGTGCAGCCCCAGGCACAGCCTGTGAATTTTCAGGAAAAAACCCATGCCGGAGCTGAGCAGTTGTCAGAGGACTGTGACCCTTTGTGGGAAGGACTCATGTTGGAGCAGTTTTGAGAAGGGGTCTCCCGTGAGAAGGGACCCCACACTGGAGCAGGGAAAGACTGTGAGGAGCCCTCCTCTGAGGAGGAAGGAGTGGCAGGGACAACATCGGATAGAATGACTGCATCCCCCAGTTCCCTGCCCCCCTGCACCACCACAGGGGAGGAACAGGTACAGAAACTAGGAACAAAGCCTTTGGGCCTGGGAAGAAGGCAGGGGTGGGGAAGAGGTGCCTTTCTGAGAGGTAGTTCTTTCTCTCATTATCTTATTTTGCTTTTGATGGTAAAAATAAATTAAATTTTTTGTTTGTTTTCCCACATTGTGTTGTTTTCTTGCCCATAACCATAAGTGGTGCATGAAAACCCTCCCAGTCCTTGCCTCAGCCCACGAGGTTTTTTAACAAAAGACTGGTGGCCTTTTGAAACTACAACAGCCAGACAGACCCCTATAGAGGTTAGAGAGGAACCCCAGCTCCTTATGTGCCATGGCAGTCAGGACTTAGGCACTGTCCTGATTTTCCTAAGGTCATGAGGCTCCTGGATTTGATAAACAGGATGCATGCTGCAAAACCCAGGGATCAAAGTTATGCTGGGCCAGTTTTGCTTTCTGCTTGCTATCGGATAGGTCTCATCCCACCTAAATGTAATCAGACTCAGAGTCTCTTTGCATTATGACTGGTAGTGGCACCATCCTGGGACAATTTCAGCAGCTTGACAATTTCTGGGGCAAAAGGGTGCCTCAGTTCTGGTCCCCCTCTGTGAAATAGTTTCTGCAGGCAGCAAGAACAGTGAGGTAAAGGCAATGCTGGTGTTCCTGCACATGAGATGCCATGCTGCTGCTGTGAGCTGGGGGATGCTGCTGAACCAGGATGGAGCAGCCAGCTTACAGCAGAGGGGAGTGCCCTACATATATTTACATTTTTTCATGCCAAATTTCTTATTGTGCCTTGTTTTTCAATGGTATGGCCACATACTTTTGAAAAAACAATGGTCCTCATTTTCCCCAGGGCAGAATGCCTATTAACATTAGTACTGCTATCAGACTCCTGTTTGGTTTGTATGACAAGCTGTTCTCTTAAATGTTCTGAGGATGGAAAGTTTAGTACATTCAGGAAGACCCCAGCAAAAAAAAAAGACTCCTTCTTGTTCGTCAGTATATGCTCAAGAAATAAACGGGGAACAGATTTGTGAAGAGAACTACCGTTACAGCCACCTGGCTTCCTTGGTGAGCCCGTCTCCATTCACAGCAGTTCAGGCTAGTGCAGTTTGCCTCACTGTAGTCCTTCTCTGAAGCACTGCATTTCACTCTAGCATCAGTCCTGTGAACATAAACAGATTATCTGCCTCTCTCTCATTTAATTTAACACCAAGTTTGTGCAAATGGAAACTGATGACTCACTAGGATTGTTCTGGGACTGACTCATTAGACTCTGCAGAAAATGTCACAATGGCTTTTCCAGAGACTACAAGTGTGGTTCCCTGAATAAACATACTGTACTAACTGTTAAGCCCTCCTGGTGTGGCTGGAGTTTGTTGCTCAGTGTGTGTATGTATCTTTCTGCCTGCTTCTGAATAATGGTTATTTATGTAAGGACTACTTATGCAAATAAAAATGCTGTTGTTCCAAAGGACACATGCCAAGCAGTCAAAATGTGTATTGCGTTTCTAGTTGGCGTAAAACGAAGGTCTCAGTGCTTTGCACAGAGTTCTCAACTCATGAGTTGCATGCACAGTATGATGGAAAGTAGTGGCAGAGTCAGGCATCAAAAATCTTTGTTATAGTTTGGAGTCTCAAGTACAAGAAACCCCCAAAATGGTGCATACACAGGTATTATCTATCTTTGTATAATGAATTTCTAGAACCAATACTGTAAATAATTAACATTTGAAAACAAAGGTAAAAAGGACTAGCACAGCAATGATAAACAGAGCAAAGAGGTGCCCTGAAGTGTCACAAGGTAACAGAGTGGGAAACATGTGCAATGAAACCTCTACAATGCTTGAAAACACCATGTGTTGCTTTGCCAAGAATGCTAGCTGTACCACTTAACTGTGCTGAGCATTAGTCATGAAGTAAGCCACTCTCCTGGGAGGGAACTGGAGTTAATGATCCTGCCTTTAAACAGGCTTCCCAGCACAGGAACCCTTTCCAACCACAAGCCTGTGTTCTCCTAAGGCAGCAGGGGCCATCATCCTTGTTTGGACTAACTTCTGTGTTATGACTTACAAAAATAAAGTTTGCAAGCCTAGTTACAAAGTGATTTCTAATGCATTTTCTAGGATATTACTGCCCCATGAGCTGTTCCAAGACTTGATGCCTTTTGGAAACAAGAGACCTGCCCTAGTGGGTGGTAGGTCCCTCCCAGCCCACCTTCCTACCTCGTGGGCGAGAACATGTCTGGGAATCCAGCTGGGAACCTTACCAGGGCCTTTTGCTATGATGGCTTGATTCACACTGGCCTTTGCCCCCATTGGTCAGATGTTGCCATTGCAAAGTGTCTCTAAATCTGCCAAATTGTATCCCAGGGAATGTCCCCCTGTGTCGGTGAAATCCTCACATGGCTTAAGGGATATGCAGGTGTCAGTGTTGGACTCTCAGTGAAAATGTTGACACCAAGCACCAAACCATCAGTGATGTGGAAAAGGAGATAAGATACACCTCAGCACTGCAGTTTAATCTTGTGTCACCTGTAGTGGCATTTTGCATTTCCTATTCGGTGACCAGTGCAGAGCCTTGGCACCCCCCCAGCTCACACACGTACCCCTCCCTCTGAAGAAAGTAAAAAATGTAAAGAGGTGAAGAGAAAGCTTTGTGCATTTGAACTAGTAGTTGAAAGAGAAAACAAAAGTGTTCAGAGAACAGCACAAAATATTCAGTGCCTTGCCAGGATTTGAAAGTAAATAATGTCATTCTGCTATATTCTGCCTAAAATTCTCTTTGTGGTTTTTCTCAGGCAAGGTTGAAATACCTACTTCATTACATGAATTTAAAGACTGAAGTGAGGCATTTAAATTAAGAGCTGTGTCTCCTCTTTTTTTTTGGTAACAGGAAAAGGAAAAGGCTTGTAGAAGGTGAGGTGCATCCAGCATGAACATCAACTCAGTTTTCAGCAATAGTCAGAAAAGTGAAGGAAGAACCAAGTTGTTCAGCAAATGGTAAAAGACTAAACAGGGAATGTCATTATGCCACTGTATGTGTATCTATGATGTATCTCCATCTTGGACACTGCATTTGGCTTGAGCCAGCCTAGAAAGAGTCAAGGAGTTGAGAAGTTACAGAGAAGAATGGCAAGATTTGTGAAACTAGAGAACAGCCTTCCTACAATAAAAATTCCAACAATTTAAGACACTTTAGTTTGGAAAGGAGCAGAACTCAAGGGTCTGTAAAACCTCGAGTGAGTTGAAGGAGTTGACTGGTTTTCATGGGCTCTTCCAACACAAAACCTTGAGGATATTTACTTAAATAAACATAGGTAGGTTCCAGAGGAGCACAGGAAGGTGGCTCTTCACAAAACATCCAATTAATTTGTATTACTTCTTGCTGCAAGGGGCTGGAAATTATAAAAATTGTTTGGATTTTCAAAATAACAAATTCGTGGGAGAAGTCCATGTATGTTTACCAAATATAAAGAAACCACCACTTAAAGATGGAAGAAGTCTTTGGAAAGTATTCACTAGGTTTTTCTAGGTCTTCCCTACCCTTTCATCCAGACTAAGCAAGCCTCATTATTTGGTAAAATTTTGTAAGACTGTTCAAACCAGCTTTGTTTGTTTGTTGTATCAGCTACCTTGGAATTAGTCAGTGATCTGTCCATTTTTGGAGAAATATTAATGACTTGCAAAAGACTTAGAAAATGCTAGGCAAAGATTCAGAAATTGGATAATCGCGCGAGTGAATGGAAAGTGTGTGAACTGCTTCGTAAGTTTGGTAAATCAATCTGCACAAGTGTAGCTTTGAGGACAGAGCTTCTGACTTTTATCACACAGTTATGATTGTGCAGGGGCTAATGAAAACTGGTTTGAAAATGCAGTTGAAATGAATTAAATGGCCTTTAATCCAAACTGTGCAAATGATGTAATTCATTATAATTTGAGCTGTCAGTCAGGTGGATGCCAGAAGCAAAAACAACTGCAGCTTCAGAATGGTGAAGGAAAAAGAATATTCCCATGCAAGTTTTACCTGTTTAGAAAAACAAGGGAGAGCACTACTGAGAAGCCTATGCAGATGATGAACTTTCTGCTTTCCCTGCCCACTTTTATCTGACACTGTCTAGGAGGTTCCTGCTTGAGGTTAAACCTGCAGTCTTGTTCATGTCTTAACAATTTCTGAGGATTTTTCATTCGTATTCCAGGTGCTGTAATGGAATAGAAAATGTATTTGTGAATGAACTGTGGCATAAAATCTCCAGTGTCCAAGGAAACAGAGAACACACATGGGCAACTCATCTTGTAAAAAACTGAACTAAATTATCTGTATCGTTTTACTTGTCCAAGGAACTTACTCTTTCACTCACATAAGCCAGTGTAAGAATATTTAAAATGGCAAAATGGAATCCACACTGTGAAATACAGATCCTCGTCTCAAGCACCCTAGTTCCTAACAGGTTTTTCATCTGCAGGTGTAATTTTGGCCTATTAAAATCACAGAGATTAATCACAAACCCATTTTTTGTCTCCAAAAATCTTGATTATCTCTCAAAATGCGATATGGATTACAAACAGCTTGAGACTGGACATATTTTCTTGCAGGTTGCTACTTCACGCTTGCCAGTAAAAAGAAGGAAATTATAATTAGGTGGTTAGGCAAAAAATTGAGATGTACTGGAGTGAAAATACTGAAATACTATCCACTAATCTCAAAACAACCACAAAAGGAAAATGTCCCTTCTTGTTTTCACTACAGTTTACTTGCTGCCACCCAGAAATGAGAACTGCTGAAGTTCTAGGAAAAATTTTACTGTCTGGAGCTTTCCATTGCAGCAGGGCGCTTGCACTGTGAGTGAAACTTTTAGGCAAATTGTATGGATAACTGGCTCTTTTTGATCTGTTTTGCATAGCCAAGCAAAGCCTGTGAAATACTTTTTGTTCTGTTGCTTGTTTTATGTATATAAAGTCAGTATCATTATCCAGAGTTGCTATTTCAATGAATGTGCAGACAAATCCTTAGGCATAGTGAAAAGGGACGAAACAGGGCCCGGAAGCTGTGTGTTAGTCTCCATGGCTTATTTTTAGAGTTAAGGAAAAAAAGAAACAAAACCAAATGTGAATTCTTAATTATAATTGATGTAAGAGAGAGATGTATTCCTTGTTTTTAAGGGTTGTGCTTTGATATTGCCCTCCAGCATGCACTTGCTGCACAAGTTCTGAGGGGTGCCTGAGATTGGCCTCGACAGTTCAGATTTGCCATAGGTAGGTTTTCAGGTGCAGGGGTGAGATTATAGTCTACTGACTCCAGCTTCTTGGGTGAGAAGTGGACAGGGCTAGAGCTGCCCAGCCTTGTGTCTAGACAGACCCAGCAAGTTTAAATGCATACATATACCTGGGCATATGCACATAAACACATACACTCCTCTCAAGCAGAGAGCAGAAGACAAGGCTAACAGATCTAAATATGAGTGTAATGTCTATGTAGGCACAAAAATTGCACTGACTTCAGCAGGAGGATTGTCACTACCCTCTAAGGCTGGTGCTGGAGTGTTGTACCTCTGTGCACTGTTCTTCCAGACTGTGAGGAGTCGTGCAGACCCCTAGGAAGGCTGCAGCCTTACAGATAAACCACACCGGGTGACAAGGTGGCAGTTTGACTCTCTGCTTGCAAACTAAAGCAATTAATCCTAGACCTTCCCAATGTGAGGGAAACCTGAGCATCTACTGAGGCATGGGAATTTACAAGGAGATAGAACAAACCTTTGCAATTTTAAGGACTTTAAAGTGAATGCCGTAAGTCTGGGAGGGGAAGGTGTCTACTCGATGATTTTTGCTGATTAGGCTAGGTCCTACTTTATTTGCAGAAGAATAAAACAGAGGTCCACGCTGCACAGACAGGACTTCCTCAGTCAGTACTCAGTCCAACAACCAGCTCCAACAGCTGTGATGGACACTGACATCTAAGAGCTGCACCAAAATGCGAAACTAAACAGCAATTAATAGTTACCACAGGAAATTTGCTTGTCTGAGCCACTTGTAAGACTTAGAGTCAAAAAATGACCTGTTGAAAAGATCCACTTTGACAGCCTGTGCTGGGACCAAGTCTGCTCCTGGATGCGTACTGGTCCATGACAGAAGCTGGCAAGCTCCTACTTTTGAAACAGTAATACCTAAGGAACAGTATGACTGAGAAACTCCTGTTAATATTTACTGTGTTGCAGAGAAGACATCGTTCATTTCTGAGAAGAGCACCAGGTTCACCCAGAGGTGGCTGACAAAAGTTTGTTTGAAATCAGACGATTCTGGCACTCCTCTGCAGGTGAGCAGTTTCAGGGCCTGGGAGATGGCTTTTTGTGTCCCAGCACACTTCTAATAGATAGGGCGGGAGGCCTCACCTCTATTGAAGAAAGTTTCCTGCATTTTCAGGGTGTCTCCAACTGTTTCTTGTGATTGTTCAGCCTGTCCTCTCACTTCTACAGCCAGGAGAAAGGACAAATGGCCCTGAATTAAGGGATGGTCTCAAGTATGCCATCATTTATCCATTTCTACGGTCCATCATGTCTGATGAGAGTCTGAGGTGTGTGGTGAGACCCTATCAGCTGTCAGCCATAGGAACTCAGAAAAAAAAAAAAAAAACAGGCAGAAATGCCTCTGAGGATGCTGGCAGGAACAGCAGCATCTTTGCACTGTGAAAAGACACAGCATTAGTACTGCTTCAAGGTCCTGTTCTTGTGGCAACAGGAAAGATGAAGCCAGGGAGCCAAGACTCCTGTGCCATCCTTTTTGCCAAATCTCCTCACCTGGTGCCCAAATCGGTGCGAGTGGAGCCAGAGGCTGCATGTGAACCAAGTTGCTTCGTTTTCTGCTCTGACGTGAGCATCTTTGCGGGTGCTGACTCCTGAGCAAAGCTCAAAGGAGGGGAGTGAGCAGTAGCATAGCCTTCTGACTGGTGCAAATGAGTACTGCTGATCCCAGATATTTAAAAACTGCAGGACCCAGCAGAGTAATAAAATTAGCTAGAAAAAAAAATCATAAGATTAAAATAAAGCTTGGGCTCTTTTTAGTTGCTGTCTCATTTTTTGACCTTTAGAGCAACAGTCAAGTTGTATTTTATAGCTTTTCTTTACGTCTGTGGCAAGTAGAAATAAATTTCTATCTTTTTTTGAAAAAAGAAAGAAAACTACACTGTCATTATTTAATCCCCTCTTTCATCATGAATAAGATGAGATTCAGGATCAAATACTGAGAGGGGCAGGAAATGCTCTTCTCACTTGTCGCACCTGCAGGCCACCCTTGCAGCAGAGCACTGTTACCTTCGCTCTCACGCTCCTCTTATAGTTCCTCACCTTTCCAAGTGAAAAACCGAATGTTTGCACTGTGGTCTCATGAACTGAGATGATGGGCAATGCACATAATGTAAGAGAAACATTCCCCGTCTTGTGTTTTACGATGATTATTTCTTTTTCTCTGGAATTTCCCACTGCCTCACTGACCACTCCTTTGAGAGCTTGCAATATCCAGCGGGGCTTTCACAGCTGGAAAGAGGTGTGGGCTGCAGAAAAAAACACCATGCTCTCCAAAACAAATTTTACTACTTCTTGCATTGATTTTGTTTGAAAGGTTTCTTTCTATTAAAATGAATGTCAATAACTATAAACGCTCTGAAAAGATGTGACATAATCAGCATTATGGAAGCCAAGCTTAATTAAGCACAAGGGATGCTGTTTTGCTCTTATTTGAGAATAGCAGGAAGAGAACAGGAGGCAGAGAGCTGTAACATGCTCCCATCTGGGGATGAACAGTGCACAGCAAGGGGAAGAAGGAAGCTGAAGGACTGGGATTAGGATTTGTGAATTTTCTGAGCTGTGCAGTTACTTGCTAACCCGTACTTGGTTTTGAGCATATGCTGCTCAATATATTTGAAGCAGTGGTGATTAAAGCCACCAAAAATAAAGCTACCACATATTCTATTGTATTATGTTATCCACCCTCAAGTTTAAGGGCCATACTGAAACATTTCAAACACACCAGTAGCTATATATATAGGGAATTCCTATAGGATTTCACTGAAATTCATGTTTTTAATAGGCTTTTGAAACACTCCGTAGAATTTAGTAGGGACCCTCCTCTGCAGAGAGGGGCAGTGGAGGCATTGACATGACATACTGCAGCTGTCCCAAGGGGAAAATGCTGGCTTTACTGGCATTACTGGCATTTCTGAATCTGTCAGAGATGTTTCTGGACCCATGAAAAATGTATGTGTCCTCTTCCTCGTTGACAGCACACTGCGCTCAAAGTTTCAGGGCAGCGATGGTTGTCACCAAAAGTGTCACAGAATGGGGGCTTTCAGAGATGCTCAGCCAGAGGCAAGGTTTGGTGCAGATGGGAGCTAGCTAAGTGAGAGGGGCTCCCAAATCTGCAATAACATCTGGCATTGCAGGTACAGGAATGGCTATTTTCAGATGACAAAAAAACTTCTCAATGCAGCTGCAGCAACAGAGGATGCACAGGATGGAGAAAGTCTTGGAACTGCTGAGGACCAAGCTGTACCTTTGCCAAGGGCAGGAAGAGGATGTATTCAGCATGATGGAAACAAAAAGGAACAGGCCATTGCTAAAGTGTGCTAATTTTGTCCCAGGCAGGCATGCCAACTGAGTGACACTGGGTGCTGGCTCAGCTGGCAACCCACAGAGCAGGGCAAAGCTTCAGGGGATGCACCTGGAGCTGATGCTGGAGACCCTCCCTGGGGTGGGAAATGCAATCTTCATCTCCAGGTCAAAGCCCAGAGAGCAGTCTAGCCTGGCCTAAGCCTTATAAAGAAGGCAGTGCAACTCCTTCATTGTAGCAGGATTTTGGGTAAAGAAACAGAAGCATCACTTTTCTTTGGCTCTGGAAAGCAGACTGCCCTTGTGAAAGGAGAGTGGGGCTAGGAGTCTTGCTTAGGCTTTCTCCTGCAGGCACACAGCACTGCTGGGAGCCAGGTAGTGAGCTCAGCAGCACTGGGGAAAGAATTGCACAGTGGGAAGCAACAAAAGTGATAATAAAGGCAAATAATTATTGATTTTGTTATAAGCGGATCCTGCTTTTCAGCCAACTTTCTCCCCCTTTCAGTAGAACAGCCTGAACTACCCTACTGGGTGTAAACAATATCGAATACACAGAGGCTGCCTGCTTTTCACCTTTAGAGCCATTGCACTGAACTTACTCATTATCACTTTGTAAAGAGTGCAAAAGAAAAGTACTGCATAAAGCTGAAAGCAGTTCCTCTTAGTGCAGCAGATGCAAAAAGGTCTGTACTTGAAGCCATGAGCGGTCCTTCATTTTTTCCTTGTGCCAAGGGAAAATAAGTCCTATTGCTCTGCACAGGATGGTGGAAAAATTAAGAGAGGGTAATAATTAAATGGCTATCTCCTGGTCCTGCAGCATGTCCTTCAAATGTCTGGAAGCTTCATCCTCAGTGGAAAAGCAAGGAGCCAAAGAGGTAGCAACCCAGGGACACAGTCCTGATCACCCTTACTGAGCTGGGTGCTTTTTGCCCAGGCAAGCCACAAACACAATGTTTATGACCCCATAAACATTGCTGGGCTCAGTGTGACACCTTACAAGAATAACCTTTACCCTCATACAGAAAGAGACTGGTAGGTAAAGTTAAGTAAGTTTTCCTACACTAAAAGGAAATGGAGATGAGGCATGGCGTTGTGTGGCCCTGAATTATACAAAACAGAGTCCTATTTATTATACTAAACTGCAGTAATTCATTACACTGAATGCCTTTGACAAAACTTTAAAGGATTAAAACTGAGGCAAACTTTCTCTCAGATGCTGCTGTCAGTAATGGCTGAGTCAGCTGATAGCAATGTGTGGTGCTTTTAGGGGAAGATAACTTTAACCCACACTGAAAAACAAAACTCCAGAAGGGAAGAAAAAAAAATCCTTATTGATTTTTCACTCTGCCACAGCATGTGAATAACTCCACTGAATAAAATTAGTGGATGCAATGAGAAAGAATTCATACCTGCTGCAGAAAGGAACAGCAATTCATAACCAGTGCTCAGCTTATCCAAAGGGCTGAGTGGATTTAAGTCATTAATCATCACCATTACACATCAAGGAAACAATTGCCCCGTTTGGCACATGGCTTAGGAGGCTTTTCATTTTTATACTGTGGAGCACCCCCAAAATAGCAGGACTAGAAGAAGGCTGGAGGAGAGAGGAAGGAGTGACGTGTTTTCAGACCCACTGCAGCTCTCCAGCAGTGTGCTCTGCTCCAGACGACAATTATGCACAGTAGTGCAATTTTGTCACCCACTGCTTTCCCATTCCCCAGCGCGTTGAGCATACCAATTACTGGTTGCGGTGACACCCATAATAAATTTACTGTAACTTAGAAAAAAAGGCATCAGAAAAAGGTTGTCAATAATAAGTCAATGAAAAAGGCAAGGGAATTTGGAGCCTGGTGCTTTTGTTAAGTCTCCTTCTTCCCCACCCTCCCCCTTCCCCCCCACCTTTCCAGACATATATGCACATTTTTAAAATACACACACTTTATTCTCTCTGTTATCAGACATTTCAACAACACTGTTAATAATGTCAGCCCTGCAGGGCTAAATTAGATGAGACAATGAGAGAATCTGTCTACTGGTGCAAACTGGTGTGCTGTTGAAATAAACGCGTCCATTTCAATTCACACCTTCTGAGCCTTTCCTTTATCTAGAATTTGCCCTCTCGTTTCATACCTCTGAACAAGACAGAAAGCGAGCAGGGGTTTTCTGGCCTGCCCTGGGAGACCCTATAAGTAGAGGCACAGTAAAAGAGATGGTTCCTGCTGTTAATGATTAACCATGAAGCCCATGGCTTTCAGATTTGGTGTCCCTGACTGCTTGTGCAGTGCCCCTGTGCAATGGTGGCCCTGAGGTTATTGCCCCTGAGCAGCTCATCCAGCTTAATGAGTTCATATTTGCATTTTGGTGGCAGTAACAAACCTTAAGCCAGGAGGGCTCAGTCCCCTGGACACTGCACAAATATAGTCTGGGGAGTCAAGTTGCAGGACATCTTCTCTGTCATACTGACAGTTCTGCAAAACTTACCCGGTCTTCACTGACAAGCAATCCTCTTAGCTGTCAAACTCTGCTTCATGTATTTCTCACTCAGAATTAAAGATCTTAAATAAAAAGGGTATTTTAGGAAGCTAAATGCATTCTAGAGATGGGAAAAACTATTTTACGTATCTAATTAGTCACATTTGATAGTAATAATAGCATTACTTGGGTTACGCTATGTTATTAATATTATGCAAAATACTAGCTATCAGTTGTGACATTATCTTTTCTTTTTCATTTCTAGACCAGAATTTCACCAAACAATAATTTGTCATATAAACTCTTTTTTTTTCAGGGTTTTTTTTTTTTTTTAATTTTACTTCTCTTATGTGAAAGAGTAAGTGTGCCCATGTTAGAAGAGCAGGAAGGAGAAGAAATCCTGGCAGTAACTGAGATGCCATGCTGGCTGAAGAACACCGAGCATGGCAGCTGGTGTTTCTCAAATATGTTAATTTGTAAGTACCATTGTTCAGCACTGACTGCCCAAGAATGAGCTGCAGCCTTCATTAAGGACTCAGCCAGTTTAGCTGCCGAGGAGGGGGTGGTGGTGTGCTGGAAACCTGCTGCACTGAGAGAAGGCTGCCAGCGGATGGACAGGTGGCTCCCAGGGTGCCCCGGTTGCAGCCTGCTGGACATGTGAGTGAGTCCCAGGGAGGGCTGGGAGAGGTGCCCTTCGTTGAAAGGAAGAGCAGCTGTTTGGAGCTGTCGCACAAGCAGAGGGTTTGCCTTGCCTGTTGAGATGTCTTCGGCTAAGGGCTGAGGCTGCTAGATGTGGGTGCCACCCTGCAAACATACCCTGTGGAGGGTACATTAATCTACCTGCTCCTGTTTTTTCTTGTCAATTTGGAAGCCCTTGGTGTTGAACCCATGCAATGGAGAAGAAGGACATAGATAAAAATTCTCATTTGGCACCTATCACTCAGGTGGCAAGATGTCCTACGCCTGGAGAGAAGGTGCCTGCCCCAGGCAAGTGTCCCCCCATCCCAAGGACACCCACCAGGGTCAGTACCTGGGGCTGCATGCATAAACATCTGAATGGGAGCCAGGGACATTTCCTCTGGTCGTCAGACTCCAACCTTTGAAACACCAGATCACATTGGTCCTCCATGCCACACCACAACATACATGTGCCAAGCTGTTCGGGGAGCTTCCGCCAGATTTAATAATGGTGGACTTTGGTTTTCATGGTGTTTACTTTAGCATTCAGCCCTCTGTTCTGCAAAAAATATCTCTCTTCTGTCTTAGAAGTAATATTTGCTAGTTTAAATAGATATTTATGCCTTTAAGTAAAGAGTTTAGTTGTATTTTTTTTTCTCCTTGCCAAGGCAGCCATCTCCCTGGCAAAGCTACATCTTCCCCACTTAGTGGGGTGGATCCCAACCCTCCCAAGCAGATGCTGCTCTCCAAAAAGAGTCCTAGGGTCCAAAACCAAACCCTGTTGCCACGACCAGCTCTGCAACCAGTTTTTGACAGGCAGTTCCAGTGCCCTCCTCCTCCTCACACCCTCTCCTCTCACTGGCAGGACTTACCCAGCCCACTCTTGGCTGGGTAAGGAGCTGGCTGGAGGGCCGGGCTCAGAGAGTGGTGGTAAATGGAGTTAAATCCAGCTGGTGACCGGTCATGAGTGGTGTTCCCCAGGGGTCGGTGCTGGGGCCTGTCCTCTTCAATATCTTTATTGATGACCTGGATGAGGGCATTGAGTGCACCCTCAGTAAGTTCGCAGATGACACCAAACTGGCTGCGAGTGCGGATCTGCCTGAGGGTAGCGAGGCCCTACAGAGGGATCTGGACAGGCTGGAGAGCTGGGCTGAAGCCAATGGGATGAGGTTCAACAAGACCAAATGCCGGGTCCTGCACTTCGGCTACAACAACCCCGGTCGATGCTACAGGCTTGGGGCGGAGTGGCTGGAAGACTGCGTAGAGGAAATGGACCTGGGGGTATTGATTGATGCTCAGCTGAACATGAGCTGACAGTGTGCCCAGGTGGCCAAGAAGGCCAACGGCATCCTGGCTTGCATCAAAAACAGTGTTACTAGCAGGAACAAGGAGGTAATTGTCCCCCTGTACTCGGCACTGGTGAGGCCGCACCTCAAGTACTGTGTCCAGTTTTGGGCCCCTCACTGCAAGAAAGACATTGAGGCCCTGGAACGCGTTCAGAGGAGGGCGACAAAACTGGTGAGGGGTCTGGAGCACAGGCCTTATGAGGAGCGGCTGAGGGAGCTGGGATTGTTCAGCCTGGAGAAGAGGAGGCTCAGGGGAGACCTTATTGCTCTCTACAGCTTCCTGAAGGGAGGTTGTGGTGAGCTAGGGGTCGGCCTTTTCTCTCGTGTAGACAGTGATAGAACTAGAGGCAATGGTTTCAAATTGCGCCAGGGGAGATTCAGGCTGGACATTAGGAAATATTACTTCTCGGGAAGGGTAGTCAGGCACTGGAATGCACTGCCCAGGGAAGTGGTGGAGTCACCACCATGGGGGTGTTCAAGAAACGTCTGGATGTTGTGTTGAGGGATATGATTTAGTTGGGAAGTATTGGATGTGGTTGGACTGGATGATCTTCTAGGTCTTTTCCAACCTTGTGATTCTGTGATTCTCTGAGAACCACCCCTGGTCCCCCATGCCCCTGACTGTCACCCACAGAGCTCTGTAGTCACCTTCAACACTCTCCAGGTTGCCCCAGTGTCATCACTGGTGCCCACATGTAAGAACATTGGGGGTACCAGTCAGAGGGTCGGAGAAGCCGTGGCAGCCTCCCCACAACATCCTAGATCCGGGCCCCAAGCCAGCAGGAAACTTCTGTAGAAAACAGGTCAGCCTGGAAGGTGGGTGCCTGTGTCCCTCACAGCAGGGAGTCACCCAGTACTGTCACTCATCCTTTCTTCCTTTTGTTGTAGCATGGTTCGGGGTCAGTTGGCCCACATACTTCTCTTGAGAGCACAAACAACTCCTCCTCAGCCTTTTGGGCAGTGAACCTGTGTCGTAGTTACAGGCCTTCAGACAGAGCAGGAGCCTTCCCCTCGGTGCTGGAAGTCACCAGCTTCCACCCTTTGCTTTCCCCAGAGGCTGCACTTGCTGTTCTGCTGGGTACAGACTCTGCTTGCATCTCCACTGCAGCTGGGCTCTGGGGCTCTTGAAGCTGTTGCATGTCTGAGAATATCCTGTCTCTCAGTTTGGTACATATTAATTTTCTTTCTTTTTTATTTAAATTTTTTTTTAATGCTTGGGAGTTGTTCTTGTCTTCTGCTGTGATTTCTTTATTACCAGGAGAGTGATGAGGCAGTTACCTTGGGTTCCTGTATACTAAGAGAGCTTGCATAAGTGGAAATCCCTTCTTCAGCATAATCTCTACCAAAAGGCATTGGAGGGATATTGGAATAAAGTTGTCTTTGTCTAGATAGCATGTGGTTTTAGGGGAAAATTTATTTGCCCCCAGGGAAAACAAAAGGTCAACATACCATTTCAAGTTGCTTGAAACCATGTTTAAGCTCAAAGTAGGGCTGGTAGTTTCAGTGGAAAAAAATGTGTCTGAAGAAAGCATATTCATCAGACAAATCAAATACTTCCACTTGGCCTGAGCGTTCCTTTGCTGTGAAGTATAGAAAAGGGAAGGGAGAGGTAGTACCTGACAGGAGAGACCATTTTACTAGGAGTCTCTAAACTAAAGGCAGAACAGTAGCACAGACAACACAAAACGTGTTTTCTGCAAGGTATTTGGGAGTACTCCTAATGTGACATATTCAACTTTCTGCCCCAAAAAAGTTATTTACTTGATTGTTGAAGCCAAATATTTTCTGACCAGCATTAATGCCCAACCTTCCACTAATTCTCTTCAGTAAACATATCCCAAACATGCACAGGAAACTAGTTCCCTGGATCCCTTACCGTGGCTGAAAGATGGACCTTGATAACCTGTGCCTCACCGTGGCTCACAGAGAGCATGCAAGCAAGGCATGGTTGTATGTTCTTTATTATATCATAGGGACCCCAGCAGGAAAACAGGACCTAAAACAAATTTGTGGACTGAAATTTTGGGTAAGGTGAAGGAGACACAAGGACACAACCCAGGAGAACAGTTGTTAGGCCCTGTATCCATGTTGCTCCAAGCGGATGAAGTATGCTGGGTGTGTTTGTTAGTTCCACAAGAAAGTCATAGCTTTGCTCCTTTTCAAAAGACACAGGATGGTTGCAAGAGCTGACATACTTAACTCTGTGGGCCTGATCCTGCTACCCGAAAGGTTCAACCAGTTGTGCCTAAGAATTAACTGAAAATCAGATGAACAGGAAAGCATGCAAGTACTTTGTAGCAAGGGGAAAAAAAGTGTCTGGACTCACTTGGTTATCAACTCAGGCACTGCATATTCAGAAATGCATTATGGGCAAAATACCTGGGTAGCCTCAGATACCCCTGCATGGCATGCCAGCCTGTGATTAGAAGGCATCTCAACTCCACTGAAAGCTCTGTAGGGTCCTTGTTGTCTCAGGTTTTGTACAGGTGGCTAATGAAGTTTTGCACATCATGTGGCTGTGAATGTGCAGAGATTCTGTGTGGCCTCACCCCCAGTGCTACGTAACCAAGGATCGGGACATCCGTGCCTGTGCTGCCTCGCCAGCAGTATGTCTCCAGCTTTATTTAGAGTTACTTGTATGTGCCATTTGAGGTCTGTGTGACCTGCCATATTGTATGCACTATGAATGGTTAGTGAGGGGTGAAGCTCTGAGCCCTTCATGATTCTGATCCACCGGGTGAGAAAAGAGACCTTGTGGTACTCCTGCAATACATGCAGTTTTCTTGTGTTTCTTCTGGACACTGAGAATGGACCATCATACCTGAACATTGGTGCAACTTATACCACTTATAACACCTAAAATGTTTCCTTCCATCATCTCCAGTCTTACTCTGCCAGCGAGCCTGTCCGTGTCTAAATCACAGCCAGCAGTACGGATGCAAAGATTTACCACCTCCTTACTAGTCTTGCACAGAAACAGTCCTGAATTCTGCCAGTGTGAGGGACTAGTGTGGAGCAGCAGGGACTGAAACCATAGCATTTATTTTCCCCATGTCAGTGCTGGAGTCTCCCTGCAGACCCCACCTCTGCCTTGGGATGCATTGCTTGTACAACATTGTTTTGGGCAGTGTTTTGAGTTGGAGCTCCTTTGTTTTGGGGACAGAACTGGAGAACTACATGGCTAAAAGAAAAAAAAAAAGTTTGCTAAGAGACTGTACCCTCAAGTGGTCACAAAGGGCTATCAACAGAAGGATAGTGCCTGTGTCCTCCCACAGTCTAATCCCAAGGCTTCACTGCAGACTACACACACCCTTTCCTTTTCCTCTCTGTTCTAGGCAGAGGGTTCACAGGTATGTAAAATCCCACAGAGTCGTGATCCTTCGGTGACAACTTCACCTGGAATTCACACAAGATAAGCTACAGAAGAAGTGTTTCAAAGACTTTACCTGCATAAGTTGCCAAGGAAGCCTGACAGAATTAGTGAGGCAAATGCAACTTCTCTCTCTACCTTGGCAAGGATTGTAGAAGATCCTTAGCATCAATTTTGTCCGTCCAAAGTTGATATAACATTCAAAAATCACACATGCTTATGAAGGCACAATGCTGACCACAAGAAGGAAGAGGTCTGCTCAAGGAAGAAACCTCTCAGAGCTCTGTTCTACAGCCTCCCAGGACTCAGTCACAACTGAGAATGAAAAAATAACCAATTAAAAAAAGTAATCTCATAATAATCTCACCCCTGGGACTGCTATTACTTTACATTTCATTTTTTTTGTCTTCCAGCAACAGCTTTCAAACATGCTGCCACCTTTCACCTTACTGATAGGTAAGGGAAGTGCCTGCTTTGCAAAGCTGGCACAAAGGGTTTAAGATTGCTCCCCAGCTACCCTGACATCTAAGTTTGCCATTTTGCCTGACCTGCACAGCAAGCTCTCGCTGCCATCCCACTGACAGGTACGATGACCTGAACTTTCATCACTCCAGAAGCTGAGGACTGTTCCTTTTAAAACAACCAGTTTGCTGCTCTGCCTGCCACTGCGAGGTGCGCCGTGCCTTGGAGGGCAGGAACGTGTGGGGCTAGCGTGAACCCGCACCTGTCATGGCATTATCTCTGTTCTTCTTCATCAATCCACTACTGTCACTTCTGGCTTGCGATAGCTGGAAATTTGATCTCCTGTTATTTTTAGTACAGGTTCTCTTGCTCTTTTACTGACGGATCAAAGACAGGACATCTCAAGTAAAGGTCATGGGGTCAGCCTGACTCCTGAAAACAGGTGCCAAATTTGTGTAGCAACTTGGAAAAGAAACATTTCCTTTCAGCTGCAAAATGTGCGTGGGTATGCTCTTGTCCACAATAGACAGCACAGAAGATATCACATGAAGCACAATTCATTGCGTTCATTTTATTTTGCTCGACTGTCTCTCTCTTCTTTTGTTGAAATTGTAGGATACATCTGCTCCTTCTCCACTTGAAATGCCATAATGTAACATTTTCTGTTATTCTCCTAGTGACTAAAATACTTGGTAATCCCTTGCCACTGCTCAAGAAAGTATGCCAGGAGTAGAGGAGAAGGGCAGGTGGTATTGTCTGGTGCTTTCATAGCACATGATTGCATCTTCAAACCCCAGGAATACAACAGTGCCAGGTATCAAAATACTGGTAAGATTAACATTTTGTTGCCAGACCACTAAAGGTTTTGAGTCCCTGCAGCATCAGTAGGATGTAGAGGTTCTTTCAAACTTGTTCACAGATTATGTTCTTAAATTTGATTTGAAAAGCAACATTCTTCTAATAATTACTGGAATCATTGTGGTAATTGTACTTTTCTATAGTTCCTTCAAATTAATTAAACATGACTTTTAAATTTCTGGAAAATTCAAAGAGACACCTGTCTTGATGCCTGTCTGGACTGATAGTCTTACTTGGTATGTGCCATCCAAAACCATGACCATGTTTGCATTGTTAAGCATGTGTGCTTTAAAAACAGTTCTGGAGGTGTGGCAAATTGCCTGTTTTCCTCCCATATAGCCCTGGCTCTGCACCCACCACATAACTCTGTGGCACAGGCTTTCACCTGAGAAGTGGTATGGGAGATGCTCGCCACATCACTCCCTTGAGACTTACCGTGAAGACGGAGAAGGAGTCATCACTTTTACCCATAATCTGGGGCTGAAGGATTACATTCTGCCTGCCTAAATCCTGTCTTCCACATTTTTAGTTAGATATATTATTCCTCCTCCTGTCCCAGTAGTTAAGCTAGGTTTACTGTCCACAGCAACGATCTGCAGCATTTCACAGCAGATGTGATCACAGGTACGGTGGCAGGCACAGCAGCCCCTCTCAGGTACTCACTTGCACAGGCGTGTAAGCTTGCTGCCCACTTAGGTGTACAGGATCAGGGTATGCTCATGTGCTTATAGAAGCACCACCTCCACTCTGATGGTGAGGCTCTGGTGCAGATGGGTAATATGTATACCTATCTGGAGGCTGTCTTTTATCCTAGGCAGATCTCATAAATCTGACATAATTTTGTCTCTGGCATCACAAGGGCATCTGTTTTTCTGGGCCTTCAACATTACAGCCTTTGTACTTGTGTTCCCAATGTTGTAATTAACACACCTGTAGTCACACACAGGCTGTACTTTGCATCTTACACCTCACAACTGCTAAGAGCTATTTCCTTTATGGCAGCACGGTTTTTATGAGGTTATGGTGGTTCTTAGCTAGGGAACTAACCTAGGGCTGCCTAAAACTGTACTGATATTGAGACAGCCTGTTCCTGACTTTGAATATCTTCAGCCACGCTTTTTAACTTACTTGCAAGTGCAGTGGTTGCTTTCCCCTTTATGCCATGAGGAAGGCGTTTTTTGGGGAAACTGGAGAGCAGCAAAGGCTGCTAGGAGGAGGCTCCAAGGCTGCTGATGTTTTTGTTAAGTGCAGGTTGCTGTTGGGGTGATACAGGTGGGAAGTTACTGGGAGAGTCTTCCATTTAGTGTTTCGAGTAGTCCAAAGAGCAATGGTTTCACGCAACTACACCAGAGAACCTAGGAGATTAAACCAACACCTTTCATTAACAAAGGACTACCTTTCCTCACCCTGAAGAATTTTATTCTCATACATTTCCTTTTTAGTATTGATCATTAGAAGCTCAAAGAATCTCTTTTCTGCCAACAGAGGGAGAACAGATCTCTTTTATGAAGAGGCTGAAGTTGATTATTTTGTTGAGGGTACAGACCTCCTGTTATTCAAAGGAAAAGTACTCAGCAATAATCAGGGTTTATTTTTTCTGTTAATATACTTACTAGTACTGGCAGAAAGCCAGTCTCCTCCAAGACGACTTGAAGTCAGCTCCTTCACATGCAAAAATGACTCTCTAATGTGTGACTAATTAATTTCCTAATTAGCAGCTGGCAATCTATTATTATTTTTAATTAACTGATCCGCCTAGGCTCGTTCTAAAACAAGCAACTGTTTATCATGAGTATAAAAGATAGATCCTGAGATTTATACAGTAAGTCCAGCTACTACAAAAGGTGAGCCCTACAAGAGCTGTACAAAGCCGGGGCACGACTGACTCTCTATGTTTGCATGCAAGTGTTTGTATGCAAATGCCTTAATACTAGTATAACCCCAACCTGCACACCCTCTGATTCCTATGTACATTTTTCAGTTTGGCTTTCAGCTAATGTATTTTCTGAATGTTTACTGCAGGTTGTATTGTATCTATGTAGGTATAAATCAAGCTATGGGTGTAGTTTTGCCCAGGAATGGTTGTGTGTTCTCCTTATCTGTTTATTAAATATAAACCACTTTAAGGTAAATTTTGCTTTATGGCCGCATGCACACTAGGCTGTGTAAGCAAGTAGATCTCATCTGCAAGCAGACTGAGGAGCTTGTTTGAATTCAATCAGTTGATCCCAACAGACTCTGTTTATGCAGCTGGGGCTTTTCACAAACTTGCTACGTCATATGAATACCATACAAATATAACTTACCAGGAAGTATAAGGGGCCATAAGTCCTGGAGCAACTGAAGAGATATTAATAGAAAAGTGGTCTACAGCAGCCTAAGCTATATTAGACCAGATCTATCTCCACCTGAAGCCTGGCAAGTGGAAATTCTCTGGGAGATTTATTCCTGTGGGGAAATGGCCAGTGGGAGGAGGGGCAGGACTGGGGCCCTTATCAAAAGGAAAATAAGTTCTTGAGAAGCAGCTGCAGGAGATGGAAAACTAGACCTACACACTAGCCCTGTCTACCATTTGCTATTGTTTTCTCTGGCCTTTTACAGTGTGGAAGCTTCCTGAGGCCGGAGGCACTTGGTCCGCAGCACTGCGGGTGGGAAGCACCCATCACCCGCAGAGTGCCCAGTGGGGCCAGCAGACAAGGGGTTTTTCTCCAGAGCTCAGACACCAGGCAGGGGAGAGGGGTGGCAGCTGACGAATTGAGACATCTCCTTTCCCACTAACCTCTGCCTGCGTGCCCATCTTCCTGTGTCCCCCTCCTGTTCACCCCATCAGACACACAGACCCCAATCCGCTGGCCAGGCAGTGTGCCAGCGCTCATTCAGTTGGGTCCCAACTAGGTCCTGAAAAGGCATAGGGCTTCCCAGTGCCACCAGGGTGTACAACAGCCTGAATAACTGGCAAAAGGAAGGTAGAGAAGCAAAGGTGATTAATTGCAGGCTGAAACCTGTGGGTTTTACAGTTTTTTATCCTGAGGAGTTGCAGCTGGAGGGCCAGGAGTCACCCTAAGCAAGGTCTGCTTAGGAAGGTCACCATGGGCAGTGGTGTGAGCTCACAACATACAGATTTAGCTCCAAGTTGAACCCATGCAGGTGGTCTGTCCTAAACCGGTGCATGCTTTCTGTCTGCATCAGACCTGCACCATGCTGGGCAACGCCAGGGCACCATGGTCCAGCATGGAAAGGTCAGACTTAAGTAACACCAGTCTGAGCTTTCTGCAGTGGCAGCTTCATAGGAGGAGATCATTACCCTTGGTGTTACTGGTTGTCTTCCTACCAGCTAATGGCAGAGCTGTAGGCCATGCCTGGAGAAGAGGTGGCAGGTAAGGTGAAGTGCCAGTGCCAGGCACCCATGCCAGTGTGCTCCTTGTCCTTGCATGGGGAAAGAGATTTTCCTGCCACTCCTGCTTCCCCAGGAAATGCTGCGTAAGAGATTTTACATCCACCGGAAACACTGTGTGAGATATGAGCAGCTCATTATTTTTAATGGCTCTTACAGCGTTATCAGGCAGGGATTTACTGAAAGGATAATGGGCTGTTGTCTGCCACTGCCTTTATTTAGCACTACCCCCATGATGTGTGCAGACCCAGTCATGTAACATGAGTGATTGCACGGCCTCCATCTTCACCTTGGGGTTACAGTCCACATTTTTTAAGCCACCTTAAGCTTTATTGTCTGTAACTTGTACTGGAAGTATCCTTGCTCTCGAAGCTTCTTCTTCATAGTGACTGTTATGGAAATACCAGATTCTTTGGTGGCTGAGAAAAAAGAATTTTCTTCTTCCTCACACCAGGAGACACTGAAATTTTTAGTGGATCAGTAGACACAAGAATATTTATTTCTAATTTTTTTTGCTTATTTTTAAACTAATGTCCCTAATCTTCCAGCCTAAACCAATTTTAAACCTATTTGGGTTTTTTATTAATAAAATAAAATATTATGAGGTCTACTTACTGTAATCAAAATCAGAATACACATTGGCATTTGGGTGGTACTTTTAATCTGTTTTTCTCCTTATATAATGACACACATACCTGTTCATTTAGGTGACTCATCACACACTTCATCAGTAGTGCACCGTGAAAAACAGAGCAAAATGCATTCCTAACATTTAAATACTTCTTCTTTAAAATTATAATCAATCAAGACTGATAGAAAGAAACAAGGTTAAACCCTATTTACGTGATTTTAAATGATAGCGTGGTCTATTTCACTGCAGCACTCATTTTAAAAATGGCAGAACAGTGTGTGATTCATATCAATACCCCACTGTCACATAATCACATCTTTAATTCCATTTAGCCACCTACATACATCGGCTTGCCTTTCACCTTTATTGTTTGCTCTTTCATGCTTCACCCAGGTTAGTGTGGTCCCAGAGCTCTTCTAAAGTAACAATAAAGACATGCTGTATGTATGTATTTATTTATAAACTGCATTTATAGTCTGCCAGTTGTTTTTGAAGTTTGATGCACAGTTAGCCTGCTAACATCTAGCCAGAAAATTCTAACTTTGCTAAAAGCATAGCAGACGTTTAAGAGGAGGGATGCATTTCAGAGAAGCCACTTGGGAAGTTTAGGTCTCCTGTGTAAGTGGAATTCAGAAGCTGGTTTACGGGAGTACTCTTCCATGAAAGAATAAAGCCTTCCTGCAGACCAGGCACCAGGGGAAGGTTATGATCCAAACCTAGGAGATCAGATATTGTCATTATCAATTTCAGCCCCTCCAACACAGAATCACAGAATCACAGAATCACAGAATGTTAGGGATTGGAAGGGACCTCGAAAGACCATTTAGTCCAATCCCCCTGCCAGAGCAGGAACACCTAGATCAGATCACACACGAACGCATCCAGGCGGGCTTTGAATGTCTCCAGGGAAGGAGACTCCACAACCTCTCTGGGCAGCCTGTTCCAGTGCTCTGTCACCCTCACTGTAAAGAAGTTTTTTCTCATATTCAGGTGGAACCTCCTATGTTCCAGCTTGAACCCATTGCCCCTTGTCCTGTCACTGGATGTCACAGAGAAGAGCCTGGCTCCATCCTCCTGACACTCACCCTTCACACATTTATAAACATTGATTAGGTCACCCCTCAGTCTCCTCTTTTCCAAGTTAAAGACACCCAGCTCCCTCAGCTTTTCCTCATGAGGGAGATGCTCCATTCCCTCCATCATCTTCGTGGCTCTGCGCTGGACTCTTTCCAGCAGTTCCCTGTCCTTCTTGAACTGAGGGGCCCAGAACTGGACACAATATTCCAGATGCGGTCTCACCAGGGCAGAGTAGAGGGGGAGGAGAACCTCTCTTGACCTACTGACCACCCCCCTTCTGATACACCCCAGGATGCCATTGGCCTTCTTGGCCACGAG
>WKFP01015538.1:14176-100234 GCA_011057875.1 Pterocles orientalis | reverse complement strand
CCTCATCCAAGTCATTGATGAATATATTGAATAGCACTGGTCCCAATACCGAACCCTGGGGGACTCCACTAGATACAGGCCTCCAACTAGACTCCATCCCATTCACCACAACTCTCTGGCTTCTTTTCTCCAGCCAGTTCACAATCCATCTCACTACCCAATCATCCAGATCACACTTCCTCAGTTTAGCGGCAAGGATACTGTGGGAGACGGTGTCAAATGCTTTACTGAAATCGAGATAGACCACATCTACTGCTTTACCATCATCTATCCACCTGGTAATGTCCTCATAAAAGGCTATCAGGTTGGTCAAGCATGACTTCCCTTTTGTGAAGCCATGTTGACTGCCTCTAATGACCTTTTTATCCCTATGTCTAGAGACAGCATCAAGAATAAGTTGTTCCATCACCTTTCCAGGGATGGAGGTGAGGCTGACCGATCTATAGTTACCCAGGTCCTCCTTCTTGCCCTTTTTGAAGACTGGTGTGACATTCGCTTTCCTCCAGTCCTCAGGCACCTCCCCTGTTTCCCATGGGGGGATCCAAAGATGATGGAGAGTGGCCTAGCAACGACTTCCATTGTCTCCCTCAGCACCCGTGGGTGCATCCCATCAGGACCCATGGATTTATGGGTGTCCAGATTACTTACCTGGTCCTTAACCCAGTCTTCATCTACCAAGGCAAACTCCTCCTTTGTCCTGACTTCCTCTGGGGCTTCAGAGGTACAGAGCTCCTCGGAACAGCCTCCGGCAGTATAGACAGAGACAAAGAAGGCATTCAGTAACTCTGCCTTCTCTGTATCTCCTGTCACCAGAGCACCCACATCATTGATCAGTGGGCCTACATTGCCTCTCGTGTTAGTTTTATCTGCAATGTATCTGAAGAAGCCCTTTCTATTATCCTTGACCCCTCTAGCAAGGTTTAATTCTAAGGAGGCCTTAGCTTTCCTAGTTGCCTCCCTACACCCTCTGACAACATTCTTATATTCCTCCCAAGTGGCCAGCCCCTCCTTCCATGATCCTCCTTTTACACTTGAGTTTACCCAGCAGATCTCTGTTTAACCATGCAGGTCTCCTGGCACCCTTCCTTGACTTCCTACCCATTGGGATGCGCTTCAAGGCAAACCATGTAGGCCTTGGAAATCTGGACTTGGGCTTTAGTTTTAAACAGCATGAGAAATCATAGCACTGGGCTGATGTTCCCATGTTGCTCCCAACAGCTGAAGTTGAAGGGTGCTGCACAGCACACCGTTCAGTGACTGTGGGTTCATTTCCAGGTGTAAGGCATTGCAGGCATCAAGCCCATGGGACAGAAAAGCGTGGACCTTTGCAGCATATTTGTGTATTGGGAAGGGAGACAGCTTTTAGTTTGCTGTGACACGAAAAGAAGTGCTACTGCAACTTTGAGATTTATGTATCCAGCATGTATAAGGAATCAAGAGGGACAACGTGATATGTTAGAGATTTGCCCAAAGAAATATGGGAAAGAAGTCAGATCCAGCCATAAGGATTTGATCTACAAGATGAAAAGTACTGCAGAACCGTGACAAGTTCAACAGGTGATTCCTGGGTATAACTAAGATACTCACTTAAATATAATAGCTCATCCTTATTTTTAAGCAGTTGATGAAGAAACAACCATTCAATACTATAAAGTGGAGGAAGGTGCCAAAATGTTAACAAATATAGAAATTACAGATACCAGAGCAGCTCTGGAGATCTGCAGAGTGGATTTCAGCAGTCCTGTCTGGACTGCTCTACTGCAGAAATAATGCTGGAGATTTCTCCCCACAAACAGACAGATACTATTTGAGCGACTCACTTGTTTATGCCATGTCTAATGAACTGACGTGTTATTTAGACTCAAGATTTATGAATTAATTTTATTATTCTCTGGCGCATTAATTAAAGCTGATTTAACCTGTGGGTTGCTCTTGAGTAGTGTCTTTGGTTTATTGCTCTCCCTTTTCCCCTGGCATTGCTTCCCCAATGCTCGCTGTGGCTTGTGCTCAGCGACTGCCAGCCTGAAACCCCTTTGGGGGGGGAGGAATGAATGGTAGTGAGCTGACAGCACTGGTCAAGCATCACGCTGCATATGAACAACTTCACAGAGTTCCAAAAATTTCTCTGATGCACACATTTTCCTGTTTGGAAGAAAAACTTGTCAAAAAGCAAATAATAGTGGTTTGAGTTAGTGAAGCCCATAAACTCATCACACTTATTCACAAAGCAGTAGAGACTTACTGTGCTGTCACATCCTAGAGATTTGTACAGCCATCTGTTGATAAGGTTTATTAGAATTGGAACTGAACTTCTAGTTATCATTCATGCATTAATTCTCAGAGCAGAAATACCACAGCACTAAAGTACTGCCTGATCTCTGGACCTTTATTTTAATTAGTCAAATGTTAACTTCATGTCTAACTTCCTTTCTTTTGGCTATCCCTTGTAACATAAGCTTACTTAGTTAAAGCCTAAATATGTCTTTTCCTGTGAACCTCTGAAAGTTAGATCAAAATATTCAGTTATAATATTAACATTGTGTTTTCCATAACATGAGGAGAAGTAATGTGAACCTTGGCAAACATATTTAATAACTCAAACTCGTAGAGCTTCTTGGCAAGTAACTCTTAGCAAACACAAGTAGCTGACAAATTTTCCCCAAACTGGCTGCAATGAGGTTAACCCTGTTAAAATACATTAAGTAAAACTGACCAAATCAGGATATTTTCTAGATTCGAGGCTGATGGAAATGTTTTCTGCTCTTACCCAGAGTAATTCTGCAAATTTCGCTACGAGTGAAACTAAATTGTGCATCAGTGGAGGCAGTAGGAAAGCTAAAGGTCAGTGTTTAAATTCAACAGCTCCCTAATCTGTAGTGCATCTAGAAAGCAGCCCATCTTGCAAAATAAATGTTTCAGCAGATGGAAACAAAGCTGCATGAAACAGAACATCTGCATTAAGAGACCACTTGAGAAGTGTCCAGCCAGGCTGAACCAGAACCTGAAAGCTGGAGAGGGAGTTTTTCCAAGTGGAAGGGCTCTTCACTCTTATTTCATCCCGTTTCTTGCAAGTTGTCATCGTGCTCAGGGGAAGGTCTGTGTAACAGGCAAATTCCAGATCTTAATGGATGTTTTTATATTAGTGCTGTTTGGATGAAACTCTGCACATTGGTGCAAACTATGCAAAGTCAGTAAGAAGCGAAATATTTTGCCCAAGATACAAAGGAGTATTTATAGGAGATATTTACTCACTGGTGTTTTACTATGAAACTAGACTAAGGGAATAACACAGAAAGTTACAGAGTGCTGGTGTGGTCAGTCATCAGGTGCGGCTTTGAGCACGAGCGTGGATGGTGGGACAGGAAGCAGTACCTCCTGCTTTCTGCAGAGTATGCCTTTGGTTGTGTAGAAGGAAGTAAAATCACTGCTCAGAAAAAAAGAGGAAGGAATGCTGAAGTTAACGTAGATACAGTAAGTAGAAACATTACTTTAATGAATTAATTTTAAAAAAGAAACAACTACTTTGAAAGGAAAGAACTGAGAGATTTCCACTGTATGAGCATTAGGACGTGTTTTGACACAACAATGATAGAGGATCAATTTAACAAGCTCAGTGCAATGGGATAAAGTCAACAACATATTTAAAACTCAAACAGAGTCACAACTGAGAAGAATGTGAGAGCTGGAAGAGGTTTCACTGCTGCACTGCCATGCTTGACAATATTAAAAGCCAACCAACCAGCCAACTAAAGAAATTGAGCAAGAATAGAGCTGAAGTACCAAAACAGTGTGAGAAAGGTCCTAGAGCTTCTGAGACAAGAAATCTCATGGGCATGGTGTATGGAGAACGCTGCAGCAGAGAGGAGTGCCATGTCAGAAATCAAACCAAAAGAAAAGCTTATACAATAATTAGAGAAACTAAGGAGAGTTAAGGAAGAGCAAAACTACACTATGTACAGGTCAGAGAAGCTGGTAAGTGAAATACTAGGGCCTGAACAGTGAGGCCCTGAACCAAAGTTGACCTCTAGGTGAACCTCACAACCTAACAATATACGTAAAATGTATAATATTGATCACATATGCAATGTATTACCTTATGAATATGTGCCAATTTATAAAAGCTTTTGTTCTAACGCATATAGAGCATTGCTGTAACGCTTGCTGTAAGATAACAGTTGTGTGATGGTAGCCCCACTTGCCAAAGAGAAATAAACCTACCTCAAACCTTCGAACAGACCTCTACGTGATAGAAGGTAGCAGGGAGGTGACGGGTGTTGTTTAAAGACACATAATCAGAGATAACCAGACATCTTTACTTCTTCTTAACCTTTTCTCAGGTTCTTGCCAAGCACAGGAAAAAGTTAACAAGGAAGGAAAAAACCACACCAGATGTTTTTTGCAGCTTAAGATGTAAAGTTGTTTATTTAACTGTATAAAAGCAGGGACCATTTGCAGGGAACTTTGGAAGCCTCCTCTATACAGTGGACGCATTGTATAGAGGTTTCCCAGTTGCCAGGATGAGTTCTCCAAATCCTTCACTGTAAAGAGGCTCCCCAGCATCTGTGGATCTGGATGATGGTAATACAGGGCAATTGGTGATGTATCTTTCTTAATCACTATCACTAACTCTATGTAGCAATGATTAGGTGCATTACCTTATTTTGTGTTTGCTATAGTAGTTTGCTTGTTGTCTTGCAGCTTTACCTTATCTTGTTTTATTTTCTCTGTACTATTTTCCTCATTACTTTGTCACTTTGGACATAAGTAAAAATAAGTTTACTTTTTTTTGATGCCTGTGTTCTCTATGCTGTCCCTGTCGATTGTCAAAACAGTAAGTAGCTGACAGAAATTAAAGTTTGACAACTGAAATTCTAACAGTGTGATATAGTTAAGAAAGGCCAAATATTTAAAAGAGAATGGAAATATACCATCCAGAAGTATGTGTGGTGGTTTAAACCCAGCTGACAATGAACCCCACACAGCTGCTTGCTCACTCCCCTTGGTGGTGTGGGGGAGAGAATCAGAAGGGTAAAAGTGAAAAAATCTATGGGCTGAGATAAAGACAGTTTAATAAGTAAGGCAAAAGCTGCATGCACAGGCAAAGCAACCCAAGGAATTAATTCATTCCTTCCCACTGGCAGGCAGATGTTCATTCACCTCCAGGAGAGCAGGGCTGCATCATGTGTAACAGGTACTTGGGAACACAAACACCATAACTCTGAATGTCCCCCCCTTCTTTCTTCTTCCCCCAGCTTTATATGATGAGCATGATGTCATACGGTGTGGGATATCCCTTTGGTCAGTTGGAGTCAGCTGTCCCAGCTGTGTACCCTCCCAGCTTCTTGTGCACCCCCAGCCCACTCACTGGTGGGTTGGTGTGAGAAGCAGAAAAGGCCTTGGCTCTGTGTAAGCACTGCTCAGCAGAAACTAAAATATCCCTGTGTTATCAGCACTGTTTTGTGCACAAATCTAAAACACAGCCCCATACTATCTACTATGAAGAAATCTAACTCTATCACAGCTAAAACAAGCACAGTGTGGAAACATCTGCCTCTGCTCCAACCTCCCTCTCCCTGTCCAGCAGAGATCTGTTCAGGACACAGAGGCACTCCAGTGCTTCTTGTGTCATGGGGCACATCATAATGCACCAGGTCTGTGCATTTCATGTGAACTCACTGATTGTCCCTGATGTGAGCCCACTGATTGTAGCTTTTGGTAAGCTACATCCTGACTGGAGATTTTAGGTGAGCTCTACCTGGTGTCCCTGCTCATACCATGATGTTCAGAAAAACTGTAAGTTTCTGCTCATTTATTATTTACCTCTGATGTTCTTGTTATTACTGTCTGCAGCACTAGTACCACCTGGCTTTTATGAGGTCTTGCATGCCAGCAGAAAAAGGCTTCACTGAAAAAAGAAAACCCCACCTATCAGCTGAGCTCTGCTGTTGTGCTGCACTACAGTAATCATATTAGAAAACTGTGTAGCCTAGACACTGTCTGTGTCAGGCACATTTTTATTAAAAAAAAAAAAAAGCCTTTCTAAAGCACTGAGAAGACAACCTGGCAAGCAGCAAGAAACCATCCCCTGTTACGAGAACACGTATAAAACTGCCTGAAGCTTTTGACCTTTGGGCTTCTCAAGGACTTGGAGCCCCATTCACCATCAGAAATGCCTACAGAGACATTAGCTGTGAACAGCTCTGTGCATGTTACTAGTGTTCACATCTGTTTGGCATGAAACAGGCAGGGTAGCAACCTCTGGCAGTCAACGCCATTCGTTTACCTTCAGGAGGTGCCTGGCATTGACCTTCTTTGTTCTGTGGCAACAGTGATCTACAGCAGTTCAAAGAAACCCTAAGATAATCTTCAAGAGGCATCTGTTCTGATTTTACCTCATCATTACAGTACGATCCACTGCTACATAAGATAAATGTCCAGTAGGTCTAATTTTAGGGTACCACTTATTATCTTGCAGATGCCACACATCGTTATTCCACCAACCAGTGGCAGAAGAAGACAGAAGACAACAGACTTTTTCTCTCCCCGAAGTCCAACTTTTCAATGTGGCTGCTGCAGTTGTTCTTCACCTCCCTCCATAGAGGTAGGACTCTGAATGAAATACTTGTAGACTTTCTCTGAGCACTCTGACCTCCTAGAGCACAGAAAATACAACAGAGCATTCATTGATCTATCTGTACAACAAGGAACAACTGAGAATACATTCAGGCAAACCCCTTCCTATTTCTCTCTCTGTAGTAACCTGGAGGACGTTTTTTCCCTGCTCTCTGTTTTTCTGCAGTTTGTGTGTTATCACTGTTAAATATGCGGTGACCCAGTATTTACCTCAGTAAGTAGCTTTGAGACCTTTGTGACTTTTACCACTTCCCAGTAAGAATTTAGCAGATCAAAGTAGATTGTTCATACTCTAGTGGATTTCCATTACATCAGAGGCCCATTGCATTCCTCCCTTGTGCTTGCAGCTGCTAATTTGGTTAAAAACAAATGCTCAGCAATAAAAAAGCCTGAAGAATAACATTGCACTTTACAAAAATAGGGACTTAATGCATTGTTTTATGTAAATTAACTTCCCAATCAACAGCTTTAGTAAAAAGAAAACCATAATTATTCGTTCCACTTATACCTTTCTGAAAAGAAAGAAAGGCCTATGTCAAATTCCTCAAAATTAGCTGATGACTCTTTGCACACCTTATGTGATAGGTGTATGTATATGTGGCTGTTCAACTAAGAACAGTGTGGGAGCCTTAGCCTCTGTACAGCCCCCAAGTTTACCACACCAGCTCGTGTTAGATATGCTTTATGCAAACAATAAATACTGAACTCTGTGCAAAGGTGGCTGGGTGAAATTCCTGAACCTGAGCTACTCAGGGGTTGTGTGGATGACTAAGCAGGCCCTCTGGCTTTGAGATCCAGCAGACCAGTCTACTGAGCGGTAGACACAGATGGTGTTTCCAAACTGGAATGTACAAGTGCATTAACTGGCAAAGTATTAGTGGTGACCAGAAAATTTAGGAGCCCTACTTATGCCATCTAAGGAAAGTTCATACTTCTTTTCTGTTCCACAGAGAAAAAAAGATAGATGTTTCTAAGCTGGCATGTAGGGATAGCAAGTTAGCCCTTTTAGCACAGGTGGAGACACAGTCTTCAAAAAAATATTATTTTAGTTGATCCAAATAGGCTCTCAGCTTCCGTAGATGTATTTTCACGATGGCCAAAAAGGGCATGTTACTCCAACCACATTAGCTCTGTGAAGTTACAGCTGAAGCAGTCCTAATCCTTATTAACAAGCTTGTTATGAAGCTAAAATGCTTGACACCAGGTTAACTGGCCATAAAGGGCCTAGGTTTCCCCATATGCTTTACCTTGGCTAGCTAAGCATATCTTAAATCAGAGTGCCTACACACATCATTGTCTCCAGACAAGCACAGAAACTTACGTCCACCAGCCCTCTATCCCAGCATGGCCTCTTCACTCAAGGAAAAAGTACAAAGAGTGGTTATGTGGTGGTTAAAATATAACATGCAATTATGTGTCAGTTTTAGAGCTCTGTTGGACAAGGACTCAATAACAAGATCATGTTGATGAAAACATAATTTTGCTGCCTTCCTGTCCTGAGAGGGCAGGAGTGAGGCTTGAAATCAGAGCTTTCCTGGACAAGAGCATTGCTGGGAATAAAGGCAACAACGGCTTGTGCCAGCATCCAGATCCTGATGGAAAAGCCTGTAGTATTTCTGGGATTTGCAAAGCCCTGACCTGCAGGAAGCGAAGATGCCCCAGACACTAGCCCTTGCCACAGCAGTCCTGGAATTCAGCCCTGGAAGCTGGCAGCCACTCACACTGTTTGCCAAACCTGCACTGCAACATGTGAAGACATGAAAAAAACATTAGCCTTATAGACATAGCTGCATGTGAAAAGGCTTGCAGGCAAAGGGCTTTTGATGCAGAAGATTTTAAGTTGCATTAATTGTCTCCGTTATATCCAGAGTTCAAATTACAAGAGAGAATTGCTTCTGAAGTGCATTTAGGCTGTAAAATTGTTATACTAAAAAGCAATACACTAATAAAATTCTTATTCTGGTACTCCGTACATTAATGCCTTTTTGAAATAAGGAATTACTCTGTGCCCAGTGCTGATGTATATAATTTTTTTTAAAAAAGGATTTAGTAACTGGTTCCCAAGGAGCTGTGATAACTTTCTGTTTTCTGCTGTGACCTTTCCCTCCTTCCACCAGTTGATCTTCTCTCAACAATGTAACTACATTGTGTCCAAGCTGCATTGTAGGAAAAAGATGAGTTGCTCTGGTTAATAAGAACGAGAAGGCATGGGATTTTTGACTGACATAGAAGATTCACTTTATCATCTTTTTCCAGGGGAAAAAACTCCCTCCTTAGGAACATGACTCATACTGCAGGCGAGAGGGAGTGGTTTATGGCCAGTAGCTCCCCACCATTTACAGTGTTGTTCGTTGTGGAACAAAGAAGAAACACAAAACCATCGCTCCCAGTTTCTCACAACTGTGCAAATGTGGCGTTAGGTCTCATTTGAGCACTCAGTGGTACTTGGGCCTCAAATCTAGCAATGCACAAAAATAGATGTCACTTAAGCTGGGAAAGTAGGAGGAAGAGAAGAAGGGACTATTTGTGTAGCCGTTGAGGAATGTTACCATGAAACAATTAATCCGATGCACCTCTCTGCACTTCAGTGGGAGGAGTATTTTAAAAGGAACTAAAAAATGCTGTATAAGATATGGGGAGTAAGAAACGTGCTGCATATTTGACAAGAACCGGAAGTATACTCAACCCAAAAACCCATCCAAACTTTCATTTTCCCTGAATGAGAACTAAAGAAGGCATTTTTATTTTAATAGTTTTTTGAACTCTTGTTAGCACTGAATAAATATGTATTTCTAAAGATTTTGAAGTAAATATAAAACTGGTATCTCCATTGAGGAATTACTTCACTGTGCAAGTGCAGCCTCTACTACCTATCTACCCACTGCTGCTCCGTACTAATCCCAACCCTGCGACGCCCATGTCAAAACGCAGCATCCTGTCAACATATCAGCACAGACCATCCAGAAAAAGGATTTTTCTGGACAGACTGACAACCAGTCCCAGCTGACCTAAAAGCTTCACCACAAACGTCTCTGCTTCAACTCGGTCCTCAGTGGAGAACAGGTGCAACAGGTAGAATTTCATAAGCAGCTGATGTGAAGCTCCCACAGAAACCACAGGTACTTTCTGGGATACATTAAAGAGTCTGCTCAGTGAGGAAACCAATGCTAAATATAACAATAAACTGCTTCTTAATGAGTAAGACTTCATTTGGCAGAAAGGATTCCTCCACTGACTTCATCGGCACAAACACTCAAGGTGTAGGAAGACTTCTAATGGAGAGGCTGAGGATCGTGAGGTAGCAGAGTGGGGCTGGGGGCAGGGGGGCAGTCTGGAAAAAAATAGTCTTAATTTAGTGTCAAGTAGATCCTTCAATATTTTCAGAAACTGAACAGGATCATATATTTTCACACAAGGACAGGATAATGCCTAAATCTCATTTTTCAGTCTTTTCAATGTGCCAAATGCAGCAGAGTAAAATGTGTTTATTGCAAATGATTCCTATAGGAAATAAATGCATTTCTATAATAATAAAACTATATTGCAAATAATTCCTATGGGAAAATACACAGAGCAACTGTTTATGAAAGGTGTGTTTTACTGAAGGAAGAAAAAAATGTATCCAGAAGATCATTTGTGAGAAAGACTGAGTATCTTCTTGCATCTGGAAATGAATGCTAAAGATGCTAAAGAGGAGATGAAACCACTACCATACTGCTGACATTCATTATGCAGTTGGTTAATGGCTTGGAAAATCTCGATTCTTGCAGGTTGAAGGGGAACAGGGGGGCATATTTTCTCTTCAGCAGGAAGTCTGTGCAGGGATGGTGAAGTTACATGACTGCACTGTCCCGCGGTGCCCGATGTCCTTGCAGACATCAATGTCCTCCCCTGTTCTCTCAGGAAGTTTGCTCTGTTTGCCTTCAGTTGGTATGTGATGGAAACTGACAGTGCTCATTCCTGGTCTCTGTGTAGCTGCAGGCTGAAATAATAGCATGTGGGCCTGAAAAATAGGAAACTTAATTATTGAAATATTGCAATTAATATAATAGGATGATGGACCGTGTAACTGGTAAATGACCAGACAATGGGCTGATGAGGAGGGTGTCTGGAGTCCATCAAAGGACTATCTGAGGCCCCCACAACACACCTGTGGTATTTTATAACAATGACATCCAAATATAGTACTTGAACATGTACAGCATGAACTGAACACATGGTGCTGCTAATGACGGGTGCTGGAGTACGTGCTTAGCATAAGGATAAAATGATTACTCAGTTAAAAATGCATTGCAAATGCATGACAGACAGTCACAACCAAAAGGCATGATGCAAAGTGCAAGGGTTTGACTAAACCTAAGTCCCAGGGAGGTGGTGATATGGACTGCCTCCACAGCTTTCACCTCATTTATCAACACCCAGGTGCCACAGTAAGGTTGGGCACTGCTGGCCACCAGTGCCCAGTGCATGGGTGGCTGGCTTTCAGTGTCTCTGGTAGACATGTACCAGCCCAACCGAAAAAATAAAAAAACCTGCAGCTTTGAGTGCCTCCCCCAGAAAGTGCCTGGGGAGGGGAGGGAGCTACTGAGCTGACATGATTAGTCACTGCAGCGACAGCTCATCTCTGCCAGTAGGTGTGAGAGAGAGACACCAGTGCTTGAGAGGAGGCAGAGTAATGGTTTGGGAAAACACATTAAGGCAGAGCTGTATGCAGCCAGACAGGGTTAATGCTAGTGGGGTTTACACTTCTTCCCCCTCCTGCACTCCCAGAAACTTCAGAAAACTCAAATTGACTACATATATGCATACGCACAAGGAAGAGTTATGCATGCAGGCACAGCGGGAGGGAGTTTTTGCAACAACACAAGTGCTGCTGTCAGTGTGAGAGCCACCAGGACATGTCCGTGTCACATTGGTGGGGACTGCAGCCTTCCCCCAGGGTTTTTGCTGAAAACACGGGCCCAGGGTGCACTAAAACAGCAGGGCATTTCCTGACAGAGAAGTAGCTTTCTCTTAAAAAAACAACCAACCAAACCAACAAACCACACATAAATGAAGGTATAGCTTGATTAACCCTATCTGGTGAAGGGGTTACCTGGGTTCGGTACCCCAAACCTTAGCAGACAGACCACTGTCCCTGGGGGCTGAGGATCCAAGTTCTTGCTCTGAGAGTGTTATGCTGTCACTTTCCTGCTGGAGAAGCTCCTTGCTGTGCAGATGATTCAGTACCCACTGGATGGCAGCATGGCAAGCGGGGTCGATGAATGTCTAGGGGCATTCACCTGAAGCATGAGCATCAAGTTCAAACCTTCACCCCAATGAGCAGGGGCCAACAGAGAGTGAAAGTGCTCTGCTCCAGAGGATGAGGACAAAGCTCAGGTCCCTCACCCCACAGCGGGGGCAGAGGAGTGCTCTGCACTGCAATCCACTTGCCCTTCTCTCCCTTTTTCCCCTCTAAGGTTTAACATTTCAATGGTTCATCCTCCTTTGGAGAGGGAAGACAATGAGAAAGTTGGAGGATATATGCAGAATGTGAACAACACGTGTTTTAGAGGATTTATGTTCCAGTAGCAAAAACCTGGATGAGACAGAAAAGTCCCAGTAAATTGCATTTCATAAAAGGAAGACAGTCTCCTTAAAATGCTTTTTAAGATCAGCAAAATTAAGTCAGAAGAAAGAGTTTGAGAAGCAGTGCTTAATTTTAAAACACAATATACTACACTTGGTCTGTCATTGGCCCTTTTGCACTGAAGGGTTAAACACCTTTTGTGAGAGGAAGAAGGTTAACACATAGAAATTATGTATGTTGTATCAGAATTATGTAAGTTATATTAGAATTACTATTGTTATGGCAGAGAAATCAGGGCAAGTATTTTCATTAATGTCCACGTTCTGGCAAACACAATTCACTTTTCTAATGCCTGTGGAACCCCACTAAAGAGCTGTAAAATATACTATCAGCCATGCCTCAGCAAATTGGTACTGCGTACACAGAGGTGACAAGCTGGCAGGGCAGCAGCACGAAGAGAGCCTGAGCAGGATAGCAGGAAGAGCCACTTTACATCCTACACCCTTGAGTGTTGCTTTTCCACCTGCAGGGTAGTTGTCAGCGTGCTAAAGACAGTGGGGTTAAATCAGGGATGTATTTATCTGTTATCTGCAGAACTTTTCAATAGCTGTGTTGTTGCTATCACTGTATTGCCACTTGAAGACATTCACAGCATATGGGATGTATGGAATGCACAAGTCCTCCAGTTACTCACCAAATGCTGTGAAACTTGTAGGTGGCTCGGCACTCAGGCAAGCAGCACTTGCAGCTCCCAGTTACTAGCATGTATGAGCCCACAGTGTACTTGAGAAATTAGTAGTGTGGATCAGGAGAGTTGAAACACTTCAGATTTTTCTGTAGGTCTATTGCTAACAGATCTGAATGTGTAATGGCTAGTTCAATGTTTATAATACTAGCTCTTCAGCTCTTTAAGGTGGAGCCCATCTCTTAACATGGGCATAGACAGGTCCCAGCCAAAGCAAGCTCCCAACATGCATGGGCTCCCAAAAGTCTAGCTGTTGTAATGGACATAAATTAATTCATAAAACACAAGGTTGTCTTGTCAGAGGAGGTTTTGTATAGAAATGATAACCCTTGAATAAATAGTATGTTATATTGATTTAAAAATGTGTAAGCAGAAGATTTCAAGTTGACAACCCACCTTTGGTAGGGAATATGAAGACAAATATGGTTTATGATAAGGCCCATGTCAAAGAATTATTTAGCAGGTCCTGAGGGGAAAAGAGATCATATGAGCAATGAGGAAAGTGTCATAGGAAAACGAGGGGAATATCCTGCAATATAGGTCAGCACAACTGGGACTGAGTATGTTATTTCAGTTCTACTTAAGTTGGCTTAAGATAGCTTTGCCTCAGACTGAACTAGAAAAATAAATTGCCAAGGAACTGCTTCCCCAACTCTGAGGAGGGTGGGGAAGCCAGGTGGCTTGGAGTGCGCAGAAAGTATTTTGGGAGTTATGGATTAAAAGAATACAGAATTCTTGCTACTGTGTCATATTGCAGGGACAGTTGCCATAGCACCAGGAATAGATTTCTATAGCCCAGCAGCGGGTCAAAATATTTATAAGAGTCAGGATTATCTTCAGGGCCAGTTCAAATGAAATGCAGGACCCTGTACACAACTGCTGAAAACCGTAAGATGTAACTCACATGTCCCAGCCCCAAGCTAGAATGAGGTGAGGTAATGTTGATGCAGGCATTTGGTGTCTGACATGAGCTCCATGAAAATCAAAGTAGTCTGTGACACTTGGTATGTCTCACCTGAACTTTTTGTGGGGAAATAGAGAAACAGAGCTTGGACTGTGAAGCATTCCATTTTAAAGCAGCAGACCTTGTGAAATGGGGACAGCTGAGACAGAACGATGATCTGAAATGATTTGTCCCCTCACCCACTGATTTTTCCTTCTTAGGGAGCCTGGCAGCTCTCTGTGCTCCCTATGGTGCAGAAAAAGAGATTTCAGAGTCCAAAGCAGGACTCTGTCTCCAAAACGTGGAGGCACAGAAGTTACTTGCCCCAAAGCAGAGGTTTGGAGGCAGTAGCTGGAAGTAGGTTGCCTAATTGAGCTTGCATGGTGCGTTGGTGCAGCATGGGAACTGTTCTTGCTCTGCAGCAATCCTCTTGTACAGTTAGAGCAATATTGAGCCACACAAAATAGTTCCCAACATTGCAGTGAACCAGAATCTGAACAGGGAAACACTCTGCTAGTATTTGACTCTCTGCAATGCAACGGATCCAGCTTTCCTGCCTTGCCTATGTGAGGCTGCACACCTGCATGAGACCATCAGGGCAAACTCTGCACAAACATCTCTTCTGACATGGAGTGCGGTTGAAAGGTAGAATTCAGACTTCCTGAGGAAGAAAAATGAAAGGTGATGACAGTCTCTGTAAAAATGACCTCTTTTTGTCACTTAGGACACTTCTGACATAAAACAGTATTAATTTATGAGAATCACCGTGTCAGCCCTCATCACACATTTGAGTAAATCCAGGAAACTTACTGCAGAGACAGGCAACCTGTAGGCAGAGGATGCTGACTTGTTTTCAGCAGTTCTGGGGGATTGTTGTGCTTTATGGAAATATCAAAGAACGGGAGAAAAGGGTAAGCAAGAAGGAAAAGGCAACCAGAAGAGTGTCATCTTTAGAGGATATTAGTTAAGCATGCTGACTCTCTAGAAAAAATTATGATACACTCTCTGCCTCTGAGCACTACTACCGGAGAAGTAACTTGTTCTGTGTAAGGTATCCGCTAATTGCTTATCTAGCACTCTCATCAGAAGATCATGATTTTGAAACTTAGATGTATAAAATAAGTGACATGGACAGGGGCTTAATACTGACAAAAAAAACCCAGGGAGTTCTTAAAAGTCATCAATGTACTAATAGCTTCCTGTTATTCTTTTTCTGACGTGCTTGAGCTACACACAGATCTTCCCACAGTGTTTGCATGATTAAACCCTTTTTACTTCCTCACTGTGGTGTTCACAGGAAGGTGTTTGCTGCCTGTATGTATTCGTGCCATGAACATCTGTATGGTGGCTTCTCTTTCTGTTTTACCCACACCTTCCTATACTATCTCATCTTTGGTTCAATCAAATCTTGTAATTTTAGAGGTGGATATAAGCTGGGCTGCAGTGCAAGCCATCTGTGTACATAAAGAATTTTTCATAAAAGCATGTAAAAGAAGCTGAAGTGGGATGTGGACAGGTCTTTAAGTGTTTGTGTCTCACTGCTGGTCTTATTGGAGAGAACAGTTATCAGCCTACTGAATGAGGCTCTCAGGAGGAAATCTGAAGATGCTCTTGGCAAAACACGCAGCGCGCCTTCCTCTTACCAATGGCCCAATTTACCAGTCCAATAAAATGCATGACTCTGCTTGTGCTGACCTGTAGCTAGGATGATTTTGATAGCACAGCTCAAAAATAGAAGTCAGTCCATACAGTCAATATGGGGATTTCTTATTGTTTGGAATTCCCCATAACAGGTTCATCTTTGAAGTTGTGTATGAGGAGTGTGAAGTAACGTGTATCCTCTCAGCATACGAAGCTCTTCACAACGATGCACCCAGTATGAAGGTTTAGCAAGCTGGGAGCAAGTGTACAGGAAGTGGGTAGGAGCAGAAAACAAACCAAACCAAACAAAACAAAAAAAAAAGAGTAGAAATAGGATGAACCTAGCTGGGTCATCTCTCCCACCGTGTTGTATCTGGGCCAAAATCACTGTATTCTGTAGGAAAGAGGACTGCAGGCAGAGAAGAGGCACCTGCTCACTGGAATCAGGCATACAACTCCTAAGAGAAAAATCACTGCCTCAGCTGTGTGTGAGTTAAGGTCAGGAACCCAGAAAGCCTTCAGCTGCTGTAACGCTAGGCTATATGCAGTACGTCCCATGTACAGGTGTGCTGGGCGTTACCAGAGCACAGCGTGCCACATGGTGCTGCCAGGCTTCAGAGCGGAGGCAGACAGCATCCCCTTATCAAGCTGGTAAATCTGAATTACAGATTGCTATTAGACCTGCAGCTGTTCTGCACTAACGTACTTTTTAAAGTGATTGCCCTGTCTTTCCAAGGGACATGAGACTCACTGTATTGCCTGGGAACATACCTGCCCATGGTGCTGCAGTGGGGTGGGAGAGATGGGGGAGCCCCAGCCCTTCTGACAGGAACATCCCAGAAGAAAGGTGGAGAGCATCCCATGCATCCTTTCAATTGGTGGGTTTGCCTGTGGGTTTTCTGTTTCCCAGCTCACAGCTCTACTCTAGATTAGAGGTAATTTTTGTCTGGGTGACTGTGAAAGTTTTATTTACTGGGAAATCTAATGCTCATGTTGTGGTAAATGTAGTGATGCTACAAATTATCTATCTATCTATCTATCTATCTATCTATCTATCTATCTATCTATCTATCTATTCTGAGTCATTGCCTCTGTAGAAATTACAGGATTTGGGTCATAGTAAGACAGAGAAACCTCTTCATCCTCTAACATCTGATATCGACCGAATGTATGCACTTGCAGAAAAAAATTATATCCTCCAGACTAAGGAGACATCACATCTCATTTCCCTGTAACTAACTCCTTTACCTCTTACTGGGGTGCCATACTCCCTTCTTCATCAGTCTTTGCTATTGACTCCTCAACCATTTTTCTTTTTTCTGACACTTCTGCTGTTTCTTGTTTCCTCCTGCCTTCACTTTCAAGCTTTCTCCACTCCTCAGAAATGTGCAAAGTTACCAGCTCCATCCCTGCCACCTGTCACTTCTGATTTTCCCAATCACCTGTCCCAGTTTCTGCGCACACCTCAAACTGAACTCAAACTCAAACTAGGGGTGAGGGAAAACACTAAGCTTAGAGACTGCAGTGGGGAAGCAACTGACTTTGCAGTCATTGCCAGACCTGTGTTCTTAGCTGCTGGCAGAGGAGAGAAAAGCATCTATTGTTTTCCTTTCATGTTTTAGGCTCTCCCAGGGATATTTTTGCTCACTGTGTTTTTTCTGCCTCACATTATGCAACTCACAGGAAGATTCCTCATATAAGAGATTATTGAGAAAACAACTTTGTATAAATCAGCTGCAGGCTTAAAGATGTTACACTTCGGAAGAAGCCAGCTTCATCTTCTTATCATATCCTGTTGGTTAAATTACGTTAAGATGCTGGGACAGTGAGTCCACTGAAATCCTTATTGTCTTCTGTTTTAACATTACGGGAACACAGCTGGTGGACAGAAGGCTTGTCCTGCAGTTTTATAAAAGTAGCAGTATTATTTACAAAACAACAGTCAGAGCAACAAGCAAACACAGCCCAGATGAAGAGTTGATGGTACTGTTTTTCTATACTAAGGCAAAAACCAAAAACATTTAAGGCAAATTATTTTTGTGTGATCTATGTAAGGCAGTTAAGAAAAAAATAATCCCAGAAGTCATGTCTGTGAAAGAGCACTTTGTGCATTTCCTCTTTGAAAGACTGTCCACAAATTACTTCTCTTCTCAAAATCTCAAACTGCGGACCACTGGAAAAGTGAAAGGAAAGCACCAGGAAAAAAAGAGTTTTACAGGCAGAAGCAACACTTATCAGCTCTGGATGTCATCACAATTGGATAGGGTGACTACAGCTTGGCAAAACTGCTCAGTTAATTCTCAGCGAACAGAGACTGGGAAATTCAAACAAACTGCAAATTTGGGAAGTCAGTTTGACCCTGCTTTAACAGAAATGTCAGGACAGGCACTTCTTAAACAGAGAAATTTCATTTTATAATGCAGTAGTTCCACATTTTCACTCAGGCAGAAGTTTTGACTTTTTTTCCTAGATTCAGCTGACCTAGCTTCTACCTAAGTGCCCAAGGTCTTCCTGGAGAAAGAGGTTAGGGCAGCTGACCAAACCACGGGAGCCCGGCTTGGCACAAATCAAGCCAGACAGTTGGGCAGGAGCTTGCTGTCAGGGTCAAACTCAATCTGGGTTAGCAAGCATACTTCATAGAATCATAGAATGGTTTGGGTTGGAAAGGACCTTAAAGATCATCCAGTTCCAACCCCCCTGCCATAGCCAGGGACACCCTCCACTAGACGAGGTTGCTCAAAGCCTCATCCAGCCTGGCCTTGAACACCTCCAGGGACGGGGCATCCACAACTTCCCTGGTCATTCCGTCAAATCCACGTCCCTCCAACTTAGAGACAAGGATGTCATGTGGGACAGCGTCAAAGGCTTTGCACAATTCCAGGTAGGTGATGTCAGTTGCCCTTCCCTTGTGCATCAGTGCCGTGGCCCCATCATAGAAGGCCACCAAATTTGTCAGGCACAATTTGCCTTTCGTGAAGCCATGTTGGTTGTCACCAATCACCTCCTTGTTTTCCATGTGCCTTAGCATAGTTTTCAGGAGGATCTGCTCCATGATCTTGCAAGGCACAGAGATGAGACTGATCAGCCTGTAGTTTCCTGGATCTTCCTTATTACTCATTTTAAAAATGAGGGTTATGTTTCCCCATTTTCCAGTCTGCGGGAACTTCACCAGAGTGCCACAACTTCTCAAATATGATGGATGGTGGCTTGGCAACTTCATCTGCCAGTTCCCTCAGGACCCGCAGATGCATCTCATCAGGTCCCATGGACTTGTGCACCTTCAGGTTTTTTAGATAGTCTCAAACTTGATCTTCTTCTACAGCTGGCGGTTCTTCATTCTCCCATGCCCTGCCTTTGCTTTCTGCAACTTGGTACTTCTTTGTATTTGATACTTCCCTTTGTACTGCTTTAGATTTGTTACTTCTGAAATCATACAAAGTGGTGTTGGTTTTGCTCCTTTGCAAAAGACACAGGAGGTCTGTCAGAGCATGGTACTAAAACTGTGTTTCAGTTTGGTTTCCCACCATAATACATGACTGAGTGGTGTGACAGCCATCGTCTTGGATCAGGCTGACACAGTATCTGATTTTAATGTTGAGAGACCTAAATATAAAGTTTGAGGGTTTTTCAATGCAAAAAAAAAAAAAAAGTCATACTTCATTAAGATAAAAATGCATAGAATATAACCACTTCTTTATAACTTCTAGAAATGTATTAACAAGTAGGGGGAGATTGTACTTAGAGTATTGCATAGCATGGTTTTGAAACTACGAACAAGACAGACTACGAAGGTCCAGCAGAAACAGCATAGATATATGCTGCCTTTATGTTTTTGCTCAGCAGCAGTGCAAAACAGGGAAGATCCGTAGCAGTTTCCATAGCATTTCTTTCCACACATGGCCACCTAAGAGGCTGCAGGCAGATGCTCTACTCCAAGCACCTTAGGAGGTTGGACCTATATGGCTCTGTGGGCTGACACAGCCAGCACATGCTGAATGGCTGCTCACACACAGCCTTGGGCATTTCAGTGCCATCTACTGAAGCATCTTGAAGGCTATCCTCTATGCTTACAAATGTACCTAGAATTTTTTAGATTTGTATTTAACTTTCCAGATGGATCAGTATCAGCTGCTTCCATGTCACATGTCAATCCAGTGACAGCACCACCAAGGAGGCCACCAAACTTTTTACACATGTGATCCCACCATTCTGGGGAGCCTTGGTTGGAAGCTCTGGCCATCCTTGATTTAATCAGGGCTGCTGGCAGTGAGGGCAGCTACCACACCTGTACGAATCCTCCTGGGACTTATCCTCTGGGGACTGTGGACAGACGTCCCTTTGGTGACCACCTGGAGAGGAAGCAACTGTCCGGTGCATGCTTCTGCTTTGCAATGTGTTTGGGGAAGAACCATATTTTTGGCTGTAGGGGTTCGCAGCCCAACCACAGGCATACTTGCTATAGATGGCAGCTGTCACAGCAGCACCAATTACAAACCTGTTTGCAAGATGGGATTCAGTCCTGCTGAAGTGCAGGTACTAAAGCTGTGGATGATTTCAGCTAAGGATTTGCAGAAAGAAGGGCAGCCTTAATTTCCCTCAGGAACACAGCCAGAATCACGCAGTTGGAAATAGCAGCATGGATGCAGTAAACATGCACAGCATTTACTGCCCTCCCTCTATGTGCCAGCGCAACTCACCCAGCAGAAGGGGCATCTCAGGCCCCTGACATCCATCTGCACGAGACCTAGGCACTTGGCTTCCCTGTCAAAGACTGCTTTACCTCTCTGTAAGCACAAGTTCACAAATACTGACCCAAGGGGAGAAGAGTGAGTGAGTGCTAGGTCACTGCTGCAAACACGAGTGCTGTGTGCTGCTGTCATGTCTTTGCTGTGTGCTTGCTGTGTTTCCATGCAGAACACGACCCCTGCTATCAAAGTTAGTGAAAAGCGTTGTAGCAGCATATGCTCTACACTGGCATAGTATAGCAACTTTCCCAAGTTAGCAACTTTCCCAAGTTAGCAACTTGGGAAAACTGAAATAATCCGCAGCAATCAAGCACCATCCCAGGAAGGAGAACACACTGTCCTGAGTCTGACCAGGAGTTCATTTGAGCTCTTAATGGTCAAGACACTCTCACAGATGCTTTCATTGCTTACTGAAATAAACATTACAACCTGTTCTTGCTGTCTCAGCATAGCAACTGACGATCTTAAGAGAAGCTGACTTTTTTGCTGTTTTATTTGTGAAGTAAATTTGGTTTTAATGCTTTAAATTGCATTAAGGAGCACCAAAGGAATGGGATTATCAGCAGCTCAGGTGGAGGTTTGCTGCTGGCTGGGCTGATGCATGGGTTTTGTCAGACCAGACTTCCTCACCTTGTCCTGTCAGAGCACTTTGCTCATGAGAGGTCAGTGTGGATCTGCTGCTGGCCATGAACAGGTTGGCATCAACCTGAAGCAAAGCTGGTGTGAGCTACTGGGGTGGCTTGTGAGAGTTAGACAGGGCACCTCTGTAGAGTCCACATCAAAGCACTATATGCGTCAGCAGAAGTAAGCTGCTATGCTAGGCACCAGTGCAAGAAATGAACAAGTCAACCTATGCAACTCAAGACCATGCATTGTATACAGCCAAGGAGGCACTAGCACTTAGGACAGTCTTCATCCTGAATCACAGAACCAGATAATGGTTTGGGTTGGAAGAGACCTTTAAAGGTCACCTCATCCAACCCCCCTGAGAGGGACACCTTCCACTAGGTTGCTCAAAACCTCATCCAACCTGATCTTGAACACCTTCAGGGATGGGACATCCACAGTTTGTCTGGGCAATATGTTCCAGGATCTCAGCACCTTCACTGTAAAAAGTCTCTTCCTTATGTCCAGTCTAAACCTCCTCTCTTTCAGTTTAAAACTGTTGCCCCTTGTCCTGTCACTACAGGCCCTGGTAAAAAGTGTCTCTGTCTTTCTTATAAATACACTTCATATATAGAAAGGCAGCAATAAGTTCCCCCCAGAACCTTATCTTCTCTAGGCTGAACAACCCCAACTTTCAGCCTAGCAAAGGTGTTCCAGCCCTCTCATAATTTTCATGACCCTCCTCTGGACCTGCTCCAACAGGTCCATGTCTTTCTTATGCTGGGGGCCCCAGAGCTGGACACAGTACTGCAGGTGGGGTCTCACCAGAGTAGAGCAGAGAGGCAGAACCACCATCCTCAACCTGCTGGTCACACTTCTCTTGATGCAGCCCAGGATACAGCTGGCTTTCTGGGCTGTGAGTGCACATTGCTGGGTCATGTCCCATTTTTCATGCATCGGGATTCCCAAGTCCTCCTTCTCTGCTCTCAACCCCTTCATCCCCCAGTCTCTATTGATAACCAGGGATTGCTCCAGCCCATGTGCAGGACTTTGCACTTGGTCTTGTTGGACTTCATGAGGTTCACATGGGCCCACTCCTCAACCCTGTCAAGGTCCTTCTGGATGATACTTTCTTGTTAACATGGGTGTGAATAGAAAGCTGGTTGTGCATTTGTTTCTGTACTGGTTGGGTTTTAAACCCCAGCAGCTCATGTGAGAGAAGAGCCGGTCCTCACAGGCAGCTCTGCAAGCCTGGCACCCCATGCTGTCCCAGGATGAATCGTCCCCTCTCTGGCTTCACAGATGCTCTCTGGCACCCAGCTGCCGGTGACAGTCTCATGTAGAGCGTGGCAGGCTCTCAGGCAGGGAACAGAGCCACTGCTCTTTAATATCTGTTCATCAAGACACATTCAGTGATCCTGGGACAGCTGCAATGCAAGTTATGCTGATTCAGATATGGACCCTATTACTGAAATTGTTCTCCATTTTCATTATTCAGATTTTCAACACTGGCTCAGCCAATTACAGAGAACAGAAAAGAAGCATGTTGGATGTTAGCTTAATAATGCCAGTACTTTTTCTCCACCCTCCTATGATTCCATTGCTTTTTCCTCTCCAATGCATGCACAGTTCTCTTATTTGGGAGACATTAATTTGTGAACAGAAACGCTACATTTTATCAGTCATGCTGTGACGGTTTTTATTGAAGTCCTTTATTGTTGCTTGCCATGAAAAACCTCTTGCCATGCTATTATGTGAAACTACAGAACAAAATATGCACCTTTCTAGTGCTTTTCCTTTTTTTTTTTTCTCATTGCCTACAAACCCCTTTGTAGGAAATCAGTCTCTTCCTTGAGGTAAAATCCTCTGTGTGACAGTTTCACAGCAGCGTAAACAACCTTACTGAGCTGCAGTTCCTGCCACAACTGATGTTATGCACAAAATTAAGTTCGTCTTTAGTACATGCAGTGACTTCCTTAAAGCTAAAGGTTTTTTCTTTCGTATAAATAATGTGCCGCATGTACATACATGTGCATGTGTATCTATCTGTCTGGGTATGTTCTGTAATATACCCATATACACTCAATACAAGTGTACTACAGCTTAGATTTCCCACCCCATAAGTCTGAGGTGATCGGTTTGTTCAGACCCTGAACAGAAAAAAAGTCTGCACACACCCATGGCTCCATATCCCATCAGTCACATACACAGAAGCCCTTACTGCTTGAGCACATCAGCTGTCCTCTGGCCATTAATTCTTCCCCCAGGAAAAACTACTGAAACACACACAACCTAAACTGGCTTCAGATGATGAAAAACCAGAGGGAGAAGTCAACCATAAAGCAAAAACAGGAACAGAAATGTACTCAAGTCCTTGGGGGCGGGTTGGGAAGGAAAGAAGACATACTTTAAGACTTGATTTTGAAGTTGGAGTTTAAAAGGGACAGGAGGACTTTTAAAGGGCTTTCTTTGGGCACAGGATTGCACAGCAACATCATTGACTGTGTCTGGAGAAAATGTTGATCCTTCCAGTTTTGATCCTGACTCTCCTCTGACAAGGGAGTACCACTGCTACCATCACTGGTGCTCTACAGGTGATCCCACTGTTGCAGTGACCACACCACCATGCTGGCTGTAGCCCAGGGATAATATCCCTTCAGAAGGCTCTTGCTCGTACCTGAGGTACAACAACAAATATGCAAAAGTACAGCACTTTGAAGGAGAAAGGTATGACATCGATCCAGCTATTTTTTTGTTTTTTAATCTCTGGTTAGTTTAAAGCCATTGTTTTGTGGGTTTCAACAGGCTCCCGAGAGAGGGAGCAGTGGATAGGGAAGAGCTAAGTGAGTCAAAAGTATTTAGCAAGTCCCTGCCGTACCTGCTGGGATAGCCCTGCCATGTGGGTGTGTTAACTGTACTTGACAACCTCTCTGCAAGTGTACTTCTGCTAGTCACAAAATGATACCTGAGGTTCAATACCAGCTGCAAACCTACGGTGAGGAGTATCTTGCATGCTAGATGGATTATTAATCTTCATTGTGTATCTAGGTGAGGAATGGCTTTTTTTTTTTCCCTTAACTAAAGTATAATTCAGTTCCAGGTAGGAAGGGAGCATATCTTTTTTTTTCCTTTTCATTAAGAAACACATTTTGGAGATGGGTCTGATGAAGTCATTGACCTTCCATTTGAGAGAAGGTTTAACTTTAGGTAAGAACTAGCCTGCTTTAAGCACCACCTCCATTAAATTCCACCCCAAACTTAATCAAACATAGATGTGCTATTTGCAAAATAACAGTATAATCATACTGTTTGAAGTACAGCAGTGCGTCTACGTGAAGCAACTCTAAGGCAGGAAAATTCTTGTCATAAAAGGAAGCAATTAGAAAGTTCAGTCGTGCTGAGAAGGGTAGTACAGACAGCATTGTGGGGATGCTCAGAAGAAGTCTAATATGTGTTTTACAGTTTCTCATGCAGGTAGCTTCATTAGGGCCCATGTTACAAGTCTTCCACAGATGATAGCTCTCTGAAAACTACTGAAGTAAAATTATGTTAATTTCCACCAGAGGGACAGGGAAAATGTCAGATTTTAGTATTCAGAAGGGTCAACACGACTGTATTTACTTATTTAGAGGCAACTTTATTTGTGATGTCAAGTTGAGTACTCAAGAGACCCATCCTGGGAGCTGGCAATATGATTACTTTGTCTGTAACTGTGCGATATTTTTAAAAAGAGCAGAAGGAATTGTGCAGTGACCTTGCCTTGCACAAGCACTGCATTTGCAGTAGCTTATGAAAGTATTTTTGCCCTTTGAAAGGTGTATGCATGTTTTAGCCGATATTTCCAGTATTACAAATAATATTTTCCTGTAAAAGTGCTTTGAAGTAATAGAAAGCAAATACAGTATTTCATAGTCAAGCTTGTTTTCCATAAAGAAGCTGCAGCTGATAGTACACTGCCTGAGACCCCAAGAGACCCCAGGCTTCCTTCCTCCCTCTGCTAAAAGTTTCCTGTGTCATCTTGCCAGTGGACTATTCTGTTTCTTTGCCTACCAGTAAAATGACTGTGTGACTCTCTGAGGTGTTTTGTGACTTAAATGATTTGTTTTAAGGCCCTAGGATAAAAGGCTCCCCAAAAGTCCAGTGATACATACAGCCAAGATTACAATTTAATTAAAGTGCTCCAATTATTTAGGCAAAGAGGAAATGTAAATCAGAAGCTGCCAGATGTCCTTTGCACTCCTTTTGAAATTTTGCTATCAATAGCTTAGCAGGATATATTGCTCCTGGGCAGTTTTCTTCAGCTTTCAGTCTCTTCTTGCACAGCCTGTTGGAAAGAAATCCAGATCAACAGTACTTATCTTACCAGCTCTGTGAATCATTTTCTTCAGACCTATGGCTTTTTACAATAGATACTGACATACACACAAAAATCTATTGATGTTTACTCTGGGATAGACATCCCCGTTAACTTATTATTTGGCACAAGTAAAATGGGAAGAATTATTTATACCCCCTCCTTTAAAATGCAGTTCAGTAATGGAGAAAAGTGTGCATCACAGGGACATGAGGGACAGTTTATTGCATCTAAGTTGGAATCATTAAAATACATATCCTGAAGAGCTCTGCACTCAGTGTTATATATATTCTCCTAAATGTGTTGTTCTGTATAAGTCGCTATAGAATTATAACTCCAAAGACTGTGATGGCATGCAGAGCTCATCACAGGGCAGGGCAGAGCTGTGCCTCTGCATCCAGTGGTGTAAAATACACACATCACACTGCCTGCCACTAATGCGGGGGCATGGAGCTGCTTTTGCCTCATGGTAAACCCATGGGCACAATGACTCATCTGACATTTACCGGGTTTGCCACTGTACTTGTCGACGCATGGCTAAAAAACAAACAAGATGGAATAGAGATCAGAAGTTGCACTCCCAGTGCCAACAAATAGGTTATGCAGCCTTCATGGCTGACAATAGTCGCTGTGTGCTGGCTGCCGGCTGCTCTCCATGCGTCGCCCCTTTACAGATTATGATGTCTGAGATTAGGTAGGAATGACCAAAAGTCCCTGTAGTGACCTCCCCTCAAAGACAGCCCTACTGAGTGCTGGCTTACATAAAAAGAAGGGTCAGACATTTTATCTGTGAAAAGCATCTTCGAAGAGAAGCAAAGGCACGTTGCCAGGAGACAGCCATGTTTCAGTTTGAGATGTCTTGCTAGTTAGTTTAGATGTTATAGATAATAACCAGAAGGCTGGAAGTAGACTGCTAGGGCACATGCAAGCCTTTGATTATAAATCAATCCCTACCTATTAATGATAGTTTAATTTATTTTGATGAGGCTCTTGGTTTTCTTTGAGAAGTCCTAGATATTCACAGCAGGCCACAGACTCCACAGTGGTCTGTGCAGTGTGTACTGCTGGTCCAAGGGTGCAAGGACGTGTGTAGGGCTAAGAGCCTCCTTCAGTGAGAAGCAGGCTCTATCCACCCCTGGAGCTGTTGATTGCAAGTTTGGAAACAAAGACGTGCATAGTATGGCTTTTTCGTCTTTAAATTAATTAATGTAGATCAACAATTAATTGATCAGACCTGCTGCTTAAAAACCCTTCATGATCATTCATGTCACAGTGTTACTGTCTAGTTTTCATACTTTCATCTTGTAGTAAGGACGTTTTTACAGCAGCCAACTTTCTAGCAGCTCCAGGACCCTGCATATTCCATGTTTCATATGGGGAGACCTCCCATCACCATAAATCGCTTCTGGTCTGCAAGCTCCCATTACATACACATCCATTTTGTAAAATAAATCAAGGTCCTCATCTGCAAAGCTCTCCAGGGGTTCAGATAGTTTACTACTTGAGGCCCAGCTCATCTCTCCACAGCAGCCCTTGCCAGCCACAGTTCACATACCAAACACCCACAGACACACAAATTTCCGTTCTCAAAGAACTGGAGAAGAAACTCTCCCAAGAACAGAACACAAACTTCTGATTTCATTCCAAGGAAGACCTGCTTGTGTCCCATTGTGACTGCCATCACGTCAAAGTGAATCACACGCCCCTTCAGTAAGGGCAAATGGCACTCAAAAAAAATCCTCATACAGATCCACGTATGTCTTACTAAGGGGAAATACGCTAAAACCCCCTTTTCTCACAGACTCCTTCACAATTCCCAGTGGTACTTCACTGGCAGTGATAGACACTTTGAAATGGGGCAGGGGAAGAACTCTTGTATTGAACCAGGTGAGGATAATTTTCCTTTGTCCTTTATTCATCACTTTTACTGTCAGATTATTAAAGGCAGGCATAATCCTCCTGTGTATTGATTTGAAATTTCACCCAGAAGGTTTATTTACTGTTCCACTTATGTCAATTTCCAAACCTTTCCCCATTAACAGAACGCCAGAAGGTGACCCTTCACCGGTCACTGCAGTTTCCTTTCCTTACTGCCTTCTAGCTTTTTACACTGAATTTCATTAGTACCTACTAACTCAATACACATGGTCTAAGTAGGTCATCCTGAATTTAGTTACTGCCCTCATTTTGTACAAACCCAGCCTTATTATGCATCTGCAGCTACGCTGAGCTGCACTCAACAGAGGAGGATGGCCATAGGACCTAAATCTTCCACCCAAGATCACTGCCAATGTAAGGACAGTCAGATCAATCTCATTGACCTCGCAGCAAGCTACAGATGCTATGACAAGGGCCTTAAAGTCAACACAAGCAGCAAACAAAATAAAGGCGATCTTAATTGCACAAACGTGAAGAAGAGGCATTAAGGATGCATGCATTCCACGCCTGCAACAGAGGATGGACAGTACACCAGGTCTGCCCTGGCACCATAAAACCATATTAATTTTATAACTTAGCTGTCAGTACCATTTTCTAACACAAGATTTTTATTTCCCAGCCAAATCTCCAGCCATCAGATTGGCACTTGTAACTTGTTTGCTCTTTTTTTGTGCTGAATTATTACATACCTTTATATGCAGGCTTTTGCAGGAACCCTCAGAAATTTGACTGATTAATTTGTTCAATTTCCTGCTCTGCCTGCGACATATAATGTGTTAACCCCAGCATAACCAGATCAGACCACCATTTATACAGACCTTAGGAGGGACTGAAAAATCACATAGCCGGCAGTCTCCAAGTACCTGTGTAGATGACAACCAAGGAGATGACAGCTACAGAGGGGTGGACTTATTCAGAGTGGAAAAGCAGACCAGCTCTTTGAGGAGCAGAAGAATCTGCAGAAGTCAGCTTTCCAAGATGTCTCTTAAGCCAGTAGCGTCCAAATATTTTTTATTGCACACTCCTGTAAAAAATTTTTGGGCATGCACACCCAATACATATGTATTTTTATGTATTTATAAATAATATGCATATACTACTTCATTAATGTATTAGGTACATTATAAATCATACACAAAATCAGAAATTAAAAAAAAAGACAAGGTAAAGATGAAATTAATACTATTTTAAAAATATAATTTTATCTTGTTTAGTAACAGTACAAAAAATATTTTCTTCCTCTACCCCAATGGGTTGTCTTGCACACCCCATGCTCCTACGCCTCAGAAACCACTGTCATAAGCTACCGGACCAGCACAGGGGGAGGATTCACACAGCAAGCTGTTGAAAGCTGGTAAGAAGGGGAAAGGAATGAAAATAACACTGCAATGAACATTGTGCTCATGTTCTATGTGTCTCTGGCTATTCTAGGGAGTGGAGCACGACCACTGAAACAAGAACATCACTAACTGCTCTTCTCAGAGCTCGTTATCCATAGATGTTACTTGCATCTTTCAATGCCAGCCCAGACAGCTGCAAACTACTTTCCAAGAGCTGCAGCAGGAAGAAATAGTCCAGGCCCAAGGAGGATGAGCAGAGGGATTTTACTGGTCCTGGTTTTACAGAAAGGAATGTAGTTCTTAGGCATTTAAGCAAGCACTGTGTAGAGTGACATGGGTCAGACCCCTGCCAAATCCCTGCTGCCTGGCAGAAGGACCCACAGGTGGCAGCTTCGGGATCCTCAATCCCAAAGGCAGAGCTGCAAAGATTAGAGCGTGCATTCAGCAGTACAAAACAAGTTGCAGCAAAACAAAGGAGCAGATCACTAGCATGAGTCCAGTCTAGTCCCATATTTCACTCAGGTATCAACCATCAATAAACACTTAAGCCAAGAGTGTAAAGCAGGAAGTTGACAGCTTAGGGGCTCAGCTGCATGCAAGTGTGCAGTGTTTTCTTGAAGTGTCAATTTAATGCGCCTAATCCCTTTCTGAACATAGCGGTACCTTTGCCACCTCAGTCCTGTTTCAAACTTGCAGTTAACAGTGCAAACTGCAGGCAAAGTAGCAGAGGTAGCACTGACTGCCAGCATCAGTGCTGCTCACAGTGTTGTCTTACTGGTTGGCTCCTAGTGACAGTGCAGCTTCACCAACAGCTTTAGCGTGCCCTCCCCTAACCTGTGCAGGAGATCCAGTTGCCTTGACCTGAGTGACAGCAAGGAAATTCTGCTCTTTAGCACATTATACATCAGAAGTATACATTTTCCTGGAGAGTTTCCAGCTCTCAAGTCTTCTAAAACAGATAATAGATTTTCATACTGAACTAGTGTATTAATACAAACATCTTTCAGTAAAGGAGCCCCCAGATTCAATTTAGTTAATTCATTCTGAAGCCCCTAGACACATAAATTGCTTAATTTAATTTGAGGTAATTCTTTTGGTTTATAGGTAGTTGGTGTTAAATAGAAAAAAAAATCAACTAACGATCCTTTTGGGGGTTCTTGGTTTGTTTGCTGGCTTGGTGTCTTTTAACAAAGATGTTAAATTATTTTCTAAAAGGTGACAAAGAAGTGCCATACTTGCTAGTAGTGTGTGCTGAATTGATCTTGTTTCACGCTGCAATGACTGTATTCAGAAGCTTTGTTAGCAGAAGGGTAACAACATGCCTTGGAGATATTTCAACTGTTTTCACAGATCAGTTGGTTTCAGTGCCTGGTCTACAGCCAAGATATGCTGCTACCAAGCCACCTTCCTCTGGCTAAAAACAGATCCACACCACTCATTTCCACCTGAGAACAGAGTGGAAAATTTCAACCTGAAAAGCAAAACCTTTAGTTTCAATGAGATCTCACTTTGCTTAAAGTTTAAGAAATGCTTCAGGAAAGGTTTTACAATGTAATGTTTTATCCAGATAAACAAGAAATTAACCAAGTAATTCCCTAGAATACTGTCTAGGATGTGAATAGTAGGATGAATACTGGATGGCAGCAAGGACTGCACAGCCACTTGCTCACCCTCCCCCACCCTAGGGGACGGGGGAGAAAATCAGCGGGGTAAAGGTAAGGAGACTTGTGAGTTGAGATATGAACATGTTAATAATTTAATTAAAATAACAATAACAATATCGACAACAATAACAACAACAGTAATTATAGTAATACAAATGAGTGGTACACAGTGCAGCTGCTCACCACCCACTGACCAAGGCCCATTCCCGGCTAATGATCCCGGAGCAGAGGGAGTCCTGAAACGGCAACCCTGTAAGAGAGAGATCCAGCTTCCTGTTTGACCGTCTTTAATACACTGAGCATGACATTGCATGATATGGAATATCCCATTGGCCAGTTTGGGTCTGTTGCTCTGGTTGTGCTCCCTCCGTGCTTCTTGTGCACCTGCACACAAGCAAAACATGGGTAGTTGGAAAGTCCTTGGTTTCTTAGCAACAGCTATAAACATTAGTATACTATCAACATTCTTCTCATACCAAATCCCATACTGATCCAAAACACAGCACTAGTCTAGCTACTAAAAAGAAAATTAGCTCTAGCTCTACCAAAACCAGGACAAATACTTCTTTAGGAAAATTCACTCCTCAGAAGTGAATCCTCAAGTGGAAAACCCTCTACATCGCAGAGTTACTGAGAAAACATAAGAATTGACCCCAAATATGCATTAGTTTCTTTCTGCTTTATTTTCTTTCTGTTTTACTTTCAGCTTCCCTTTCTACATCATCCTGGCATACACAACACACAAAAGCAGTAACGAGATTTTCTTCCTGGTGAGACATCACACTTAAAACAACTGGTACCCAAGGGTCAGAATTATATTAGTATCTCCTCTGTCTGTGGGAGATCACATCTGGTGCTATGCAAAGGGACCTCAGCTTGCTTTGCGAGGTGGTGACAGACCCCTGCACCCTGACTGCCCCATGGCAGAGCACAGCTGCTCCTGCCCTGCCTTGTAGGGAGCACTTGCTGGTGGCAAACAGATTGCAGCGTAGCCCTAGGCACTGCCATCCCAAGCCTTGCCTCGCCCAGCACAGACTTGTCATGTGGAGCAGATGCTGCTGCAGTTGAGGGAGTCCAGAGCTGATTTGAGACACCCAACATACGAGCAGCAGCAAGCATCCCCGGCAGGGCAGAATAATTAATTGCTTCCCTTCTTGGCTATCCTGAAGGCTGCAGCTGGGTCATTCCAAGCTAAACCCTCCGCTGCAGCAAAGGCCCCACACATATCCCACAGGGTCCCCCGCCCACGTGAGCTCCAGCTGCTGCCCCTCGCAGAGCATGCAGAGGGGAAGTGAGTAACAGGGCAAAGCCACCAACTTTCTCATGCCAATGCTCACCTGGCAGAAAGTGGAAGAGGGACAGACCAAGGGAAGATAGTCGGAGTCTGCAGCGGCAGAGTGCTCTGACGTATTTTGCCTAGGTGTAGCTTATCCCATACAGTCCAGCACCTGCTACAAATAGGTGATGGCACCTCCATGCAAGCTATTAAAGCCACACAGGTACAGATGTGCTCCCAAGCCTCCATAACATTTTACACACCAATCTTTGCTACATTGCCTCACTTAGGAAAAGATCATATGCACATTAATGGCAAGATTTTTCCTTTATGGGAAAGCTTTTACAAGCTGAAGAAATCACATGTTTTCTTGCCAATCTCGGGCCGGCTGAGGTCAGGGCAATGTGCTGAAACACACCAAACCCACTCAGGTTTGCTGAAGGAGGAGCATTGCCAAGAGCAAATGCCAGTATGCTGTATGCAAGCTCCCAATTTACTACAAAGGGTTACTTAACCTCAGTTTTACTTTTACATTCTGCTGACCTTCAGGTTTTTTGTTTTCCACTCACAGGGTCACAGGTGGTATTTTCAATCTGCTGCTTCTCATGCTCACAACAGGGCTTTCTGCAATGTTGCCTCATTTGCCCACAATCATTCCTCTAACCTGAAGGTCAGCTTACATTTTTTGCCAACCACCAGTTCTTTATTTGCACATTTTCTAATCTGGTTCTCAGCATTATTCCCTGCAAGACCATTTAACAAACTCTTCTACTAGAGCAACACAAGCAGACTTGCAAGGAATTGTCAAGAAAAGATCATGACAAATTCAAAAGATATATTTCCAGCTCTATTGTAATTCCTTCTGCAATAAACATTGAACCATATTTATTTTAAAATTCTGTTATTTTATTTCTGTTTATGAACAATGTTGATCCCAAGGATTATTTAAGCCTTCAATACTATTAGTCAAACAAAGAATAACATCAAGAGTGAACACTGAAATTTTTTAACTGCCAATATCTTCAACTTTTTGTGAGGCATCAGCTCAGTTCATAATTCTGCGGGATCTCCTTTTTTTCCTTTGCCCAGCTTGCAATGCCTGAGGCCCTGTTGGCACAGATGTTGAACAACCTGAGTTCCCACTGCTGCTTCCTGAGTGCTTCACTTTTCCAAACTGGGGATGCATAAACTGAGACATGCTAAATAAGTAGATCCATTTGAAAATTAACGGACTTGAGTAAGTTGTTAGAAGTTGGGAGATCCTGGTGCTAGCAAGAAAAACCCACTCTGCCTGTTGGGCATTTCCGTAAAGATAACTGTAAATGTAAGCGATACTTTCAGAAGGTGGGTGGTTGCCTCTCATGGCCTCAGGACTTTGTGTTGCACTTAAAACAGCAGTTCTCAGATTGCAGCACTGTGAGGGATGGGTAGGAGGGCAGCTGGGACCACCAGCTCCCACCTTTGCTTTTAGAGGTGAGAGACTGAGCACTGCAGAGGTGCTGCAGTACTCCTACTCACACTGCTGGCCTGCTTCCTCCCAGCTGAGCTGCCACCACTACAAAGGTGCCATTTCTGTTTGCATTTAATTCCTCTCCATCACCTGGCAGTGGAGGAGCCCCACCCCACAAGCCACTTCAGCAGGCACCAGCAGGGACACGTGGGTGGTGGTCCTGCTGCCACTTGGCATCTCCCACCACAGGTCAGTCACCAGAGGAGCACACCAGCACTTGCTTCCCTCCACATCTCCTCAAAACAAACACACCCCTCCAAAAAAGCCCCAGCTGAGCAGTCTGGTCCACCAGACCTGTTTGCTGAGCAGTTGGCAGACAGGAGGCATCCAGAACATCTACCAGGTCACTTCATCCACTGCTGCTTCTTGGCCACCAGTCTATAGCGGCAGATGGCCTGGGAGATATATTCCCTTTATAGATTCCCCCCCTGCCACCCCACTACAGAGCAGGTCTGCTGAGGGTCTCCCCTGGACAATATTAACTATACACAGACACACAGGTGTGCTCTGAGGCTTATCATGCTATTAGCAGCACATGCCTGTCCCAGAGCAAAGAAGACATTTGCTCTTTCTCTAGCCATTGTGTGACCTTGTTCCCAAAGATCTGTAAAACTAATGAAATTTGAAAAGGGAGAGAGAGGAAAAAGAGGAGGGGACGGACAAAAAACATCCACATGTTCTGTTTTTCTTGCCATTGGTTGACTTACATTCTTCCTGAGGTTTTCATGAGCACCAGTTCAGTTGTGACTGACAACTGAACTGCAACACAACCTGCAGAGATTAGAGCTGAGTGGGTTGCTGGCAGTATGAAGATATGTGGTATTAACAAATGTGTGTTCCCATAAACCAGGGAGCTGGTATAAACATCATTGTGGCAGGTGGGAGAGGCAGGCGACATCACCAAGCAGCTGCACTGTCAGAAGAAGTTTGAATTAATCTTTGGTCCCTTATACCATCCCACAAAAATTAGACCTTCTTACCAAGTAGTGACTGTACTGCTGGGAGATGGGGTAAGTTGAAAGAAATACAGTTTAGGAATTGGTTTTAAACCATATGGGAATGCAGTGAATGCAAGATAAACAGTTGTTTGTCTAACAAATCCAATCTTCTGGAGTTTTCTTGTAAAACTGCTGTGTCAGTTCCAATTAACATCTGATTTTAATCTCATTTGAAACTAGTGTTCCTTGTAAATGAAACAGGCATTGCTTCCTCACAAGCTTTTGGCCAAGGTTAACATCACACTTGTTTCACATCAGTCACACTCTTCAGTGGGGGTACATGTCCTGCCATTGTTTAAGGCGAGCAGGGAACATGAAGTTAATCTTTCCCACTCCAGTGTCTCCACGCTCAAGTACCGTATATTTTAGCAAATGCAGACATGCTAAAACATGCTACGGCAACCCTGAGGTTGTGACAGAGGAAGTGAAGCAGAAAATTCAGTGTGAAGGATTACACACTGGCCTCTCCTCCTGTTACAAAAGAAAACCATGGGGCCATGACCAGGCATACCATCAGTCCCCACACCCAGCCGCCTTCCTGCTCCTGCCAATTTATTTTACTACATAAGTGCTATTTATTGGCTCTGTAATGCTTTTTCGTATGGTATCCCAGCATAATTTTTGATGTTATGGTTTACTCCCTCCTGTTATTCATATAGCCTGGGGACAGATCATACCCTGGGGTAGCTCACTCCTACCAGCAAAGGAGAGCTAGAAAATTGTGTTGTGCAGACATCACACTTCTCAGCTAGTTTGCTTACCAGAAGCATTACCAAGCCTTGTATCAACAAAAGCAAGGGCCAAAACCGTGGTGTGGGTTATGGCATGCCAGAGCAGCCACTGATTTCCCAAGGAGGCAGCTCCTTTATGGACAGCAAAGGGCAGGAGAGTGGTCCTGTGTCTCCTCCCGTGGTCTGGCACTGAGCTGCGCTGCTGATTAGCTAGCTACAAATTTTACTGATCATGAAGGTATTTGTAGGATACAAGCAAAGCCACAACTACAACCTCAACCGCTATGTACTGCTGCAATCTTTAGAGAGACCCCTCTAACGTCTCAGACAGAAGTCATGGAGATATTTATTTTAGGGGATATGTCCCATAACGCTCTACAAGAAGTAAAAAAAAAAAGATGTATATTCTTAATGACAAATGACCCACTTGTTTGCTTCACTAAACTAAATTTCATGTGACTGACTGCAATGGTTAGACATGACAGATGCTGAGGCTGAGCTCACCAAGGAACAACTCAGTGAGGCCACGTAGTTTGTTTGGGTTTCAGTCATAGAGGTGTGCACTGTTGTATTTCACACAAACCGAACCTCTAAAAGATAATGTCCCTTTTTTCCTCTCCAATACTTTTTCAGCCCCTTTGGTTGCCTCAAATTTTTGCAACAAAAATTTGCTTTCTACCAGTGTTTAGATAAGGGCAATTTTTATGCTCAAATGACCACATTTGAATACGGACTTTTGTAATTATTAATCCATTTTCATGCTAACTAGCAAAACTGACAATACTATATATGATTTAAAACCTGTGTAACTGCTTTTTAATTAATACTTGAAACCACTGGCATAGCTGGGTATCTGCCCCCAGTATATTGCTGTGGATAAGGCCCCGCAGCTCCCATCAGTGCTAAATCATGGTACTGTGATTCAATGCCAGAGATGCCGACTGCAAAGCAGCACTGTTGAGACTGTATTATTCTCAGCGCAGTGCAGGTTGCTTAGTGACCTGTCACCAAAACAAATGTGATCACTTGTATATTTAAAGAGCAGTTGTTCCCGAAGGGTCCAGCGTTTTGCAGGGACACCTGTTACTTGCATGCTTGAAATTTCTGTCCTGAAATGGCAGGCTTGATGTTGTGATCTAGCTGGTTAACACTTTTTATAAAGAAGTTGGGCAACATGAACGCAATCTTCTCTGACTCATCTCACACCAGAGTTGGTTAAATCACACTTCAATGTGCACGTTGTCAGACCAACAGGAGCAAGAGCCAATAAAGCACTACCCTTTCCCAGACACATGGCAGCTTATACATTCTTATTTCTCCATCCATGGTGGAAACTGGAGATAAACAGCATGCTTCCTATCCAAATACACCATTCAGTCATATGTGAACAAGGACACTGGGCAGTATCTGGGGGAGAGGGTTTCACAACAGTTGGGACACACGTTGTCCTGCGATGTCACATCAACCCACACACCCATGACAGGGCTGAGTGCTGTGGTGCCCCTCAAGTGCTGGAAGGGCTCTGCTCTATGAAGTCCACACCTTGTAGTTTGTGGATGGTGATTAAGTGACTAATTCATGGGTTGTGCTGGGAGGTTGGAGGTGCATGGCAGCCAGTGCAAGCCCTAGTAGAAGGAGGCTGCAGGTACAGCACCTTGTTTCTCGTTACACTCAACTCCAAAATTAGCTGAAATCTCAGTAAATACTAGCTGAGTAATAGGTTTATGTAATAAGGCTTTAAGTATCTGTAATAACAGAGTGAATGACACCAAAAGGATGGGAACTTAAGAGTCACTGGTATACATGCTTGTATCTCATCCTTTTTGCATCAGCCTGTCGCCCACAAAGCCAAAAAAGCCCCAAGCCCAACAAAATTTACAGTATTTGTGAAGGCACCTCCTTTATTTAGAAAATTCCAAACCTAAAGGTTTCACAGGGAACTTTACTTCAGCCCTCCTGTTTGCATGCTTGACACTGGCACAGCTGATAACTGCCTTGGCAGGACTGGAGCTACAAAACCAACTAATTTCTGGTCCCGTAATTGCGAGCAAGAAGGCAGGAGGGCAGAAAGGAAGACCATCCAAGAGAGGAGTGCCTGGGGATGCCATAGCATTACCAGCTCCTGCACAAAACAGCAGTCATTGCTTCTCCTCATGGTAAAGCCAGGTCTTTTGACAGGCCCATTTCAGAGCAGTATGTGGGGTGGTACACCTGTGGGACATACAGGACATCAAGGGCCAGCCTCACAAACAACACGGTATTTGCTTTCTCCGGAGGCTTTGTGCCAGCAAAGGCTGGAAGAGGCTGGAGGACCAGTACCACCACCAGCACCCTGTCCTGCATGCACACCCTGTCCTCCTTTAACTAGTGCAGGTAATTTACAGCCTTCCTGCTTTGAATAAAGCTCTTATTAATGACAATTTCCTTTTATTCTCTTTGTTCAGAGCATGGCTTTTAACGGACACCTCTTAAGTCCAGCATCAGCTGTCAGAAAGGTTTCCTTGTGCCCATGTTAGCACAGCTCCCCCTGTGAATGCTTCACACGCACAAATGAACTGAGTCCTCTCAGCATACCTATCATATCCGATTGTGGCCTTCTTTTCGTTTTAAAGGTTGAGAAAAATTCCTAATGCTGTCTTAAACAAGCTGTGCCTCTTTTCCTTTTAAGTTTTTGATGTCCTGTTTGAAACATGAAGGAGCTGATTTTTAAGAATACAGAAATAGTCAGCGTTTTCATGTCTCTTTATACATTAAAAGCAAATCTTTCCTATTGGCTTGAGTTACATCTGTGACAATACAGAGTTTCTGATGCCATGTATCAAGTGCTAAGTACCTGGAAAGTGCAAAATGCCTGGTGTAACCCCCCATGAGAATTTAGGTGGAAACCACTTGCTTTGCACCACCAAAGTCCCGTACCAGAGTCAAGTGGCATCCAACTGGCCAGGGCATCACTCAGTCCGCTTAACTACAAGGCTGTCCTTTTGCTTTTCCTGCAATTGTTGGTCCCTTTTGCTACAAATGCTTCAGCTCCTGCAACAGCAAACAGATTCCTTCAATGCACAGCCCAGACTCACACTCAGAATCACATCCTGTCTCAGGAATGAGGAAAGGTTTTGTGAATAAGATAAGTTGATCAAGTAATTATCAGCAGCTTGATCAGACCTGTGCATGTGGGAATGCAAAATGAGACTGCTGGCAGTCCTTACTGTATTTTTAATTGTTTGACTTTGTCATCATATTTTCCCTTTAACTCTGCTCTTCTGCATAATTATATACACACACGACTATACACATGAGGAGCTGTTCAGAGAGACTAGATGATGCTGGAAGAAATGTGGGATCAGATTGGTGAATGCAATCAGAACTTGAAGCGCATCCGATGGCTAAAGAATAATCAGAGATGAGAAAGCATAAAGGAGAAATAAGTCAACTATGGACAATCAGAAAATGCTAAGGAAGGAAGCCTGCAGTCTGCTGATCTATTAAATTAATATTAGGGGAAGAAAAGCACAAATCCAGATAGACATCTCAAAAAATGCATGCAACTTACAGATGATGTGGTTGTGGGTCTTAATCTCCAGGGGCTAGTGTACTGAGCCAGCCAGGACAAAAAGCAGAAATACCCCATACCTTAGTCTGACTCTGGTAAGACTCTGAAGAGTATAAATGAGAAATCTTTCTCTCCAAATATTCAGCAGAGTGGCTAGATGATCTGTAAAACACATTTACCATCAAGATTTTCAAGACTCAACTTGATAAAGCCCTGAGGCAACCTGGCCTGGCTTCACAGCTGACCATGCTTTCAGCTGGAGGTTGGACAAGAGACATCCTTAGCTCCCATCCCACCCAGATTATCCTGTGAAAGACTAACTAGTGGCATCAACAGCTAGAAAACATGCAGTGTCTCATGTGTACTTACATTTGTCTGAGAGTCACACATACAGTACATTTCCAGTCTCCTTGACAGCAGTGAAGCTACTCACAGGACAAAGTTGAGCAGAAGCATGTTCGTAGTTAAACACACTATTCCAAAAACCACTCTACTCTGTAAGTTTCCAACAGCAGAACAAGAATGAAAGTTGGCTGAAAAGCATGAGAACATCAAAAAAAGAAATTTGCCAAAGCATGTTGCAAATACATTTTTGAAAGGTTTTTATGTGTTTGAAACAACTACAGTCAGCTTAGTCAAAAGTTCCCTGTACTCTGGGACAACCTAGTTTTTATATCATTAAACAGTTTAACATACCTGGCACAATTCCACTTTGCACAGCAGTGAACACAGTGTATTCCTATCTCTGTATGAACAATTTAATCCTATTTTAACATATTGTGGCTTCATAAAAAGTGACCACACCAATAATTCAGAACCTTGTATCTGCAAAATCCCTCCAGGAGCAAGACAGGGGCAAGGTAATCACACATCCTCACCCCTGTACACAAAAATGCCCTTCTGGGCTGAGGACCATGTGAGCTGCTACGGGAAGCATCTCTCCTCAGAAACATTTACCCCATCTCCCATGTCCATAGTGATGCTACTTGCTGTCCCCATTTTGCTGTGAATCTGCTTCCTCATACACAAGGTGCAAGAGAATAATCAGAAAAAAAAGTAATTCAGCTGCTTCCATCTCTCTTGACTTGAGAAATTCTTTAACTTTCTTGGGGACCTGTGCCAGACTGGTGGCACCAGTGGCCCTCCCTGATTTATGAAGTCTTAATCCCACTGATGGAAAGCAAAAGGATTCCCTGCTACTGAGCTGCTGCCTCTTTCCTCAGCCCTTCACCAGTCTGGCTGCTGTCCATACTCTAATTGGCAAAATCTAGTAAATTTGACTCTAGAGTGCTCTGAAACATTAAGAAGTACCTTGAATTCCTGGAGGTCAGGGAGAGTTCCAGCAACCTGCCATTATATCACTGTGTTTGCAGGAGTGTTTTGGTAGCACAAACTTCCCTGTGTTGGTAAGCTCTCGTGCAACACAGACTTCCTTCCAGGCGAGCCTTGACCTCAGAGGACAGCAAAATGGCTATTTCAGCTGGCAGAACACATCACCACCAGTGATCGGTGCTGTACCAGAGAAAAATAAAGCAGCACAAGTACCCTTCCAAGGGAGGTGATACCCTCATGGCTTGCTCATCTTCAGCTGCGCAAGCTGAAGTCCCCATGAGCACTGGAAGAGCGAGTGCATGTGAGCCGAATGCAGGTTCTGGGGGGAACCGCATCTAGGCATGCCCACAGGTGGGAGACAGTAGGAATAAAGAAAAACAAGGTATGTGATGGCACCCTTCTAAGTCTCATTAAGTCTTGAAAGGCAGCGCAACACTATTAATAATCCTGACACTTCTTTGCCTTTCCTGGAAGCTTTTGCTGGCATTTGCGTAGTTAATAATGCTGCGGTATCATTGTGAGCTTTCACCATTGTCATCCTGGAGAGACAGCTGGGAAACAACGCACTTCTGAATGCCAAAGCTTCAGGCTGTCTGAAAACATGAGATCTCTTACCACTGGTTCACTCCTGAATGCTAACATCACAGCTGCAAGCAGTAACATCTTCATTTAATTCTAAAAAACACCAGCCTGAAATCAGGGAGCAGACAAAGGGGATAGCTGTTAGTTCTGCAACCAGCTGTCTCCATTCTTTCCTGTTGTTGAGATGATGGAGAATTACTGTGCTTTGAACTCTCTGAGATGCTGGAGACAAGGCAAAGAGACTTCTAGTCTTCATTTCTGTGAAGAATTAGACAAGTTATCAGTTGAATGATTTTGCAAGTGAGGTATTTAAGGAAATCCCTCTTCCACTTTCCAGATACTATGATCATTTTGAGCTAAAACACAGTCATTTTGTTGCAGTTCTCTTTTACATAGCTATTCCATTTGAGGGGAAAAAAAGCCAACACACAAAAGCTTGTAAGAAAAAAATATCCTGCAGAACTTGAATCTGTAGGTATTCCTCTTACAAAGGCCATATCTTTATCAATATTGGAAAGCTCCCTTCTTCCTCTTTCCATTCAATGAGCAGCCTCAATGGAGATGTTCTGTGAATACCTGCCAGATTTAATCTGAGAGATACCCATGGGGGCAGCAGAGCAAAAGCACATATAGTGGATTGCAGTTGATTGTAAAGTGCTCACAGCAGGAAAGGAAAGTTAGTTTTAGTTTATTTTCCTTTCTACACTAGGTTGTCACACATTTTTCTAACCATGCCAAACCAGAAAAATAGTGTCTGCTTATCCCTATATGCAGTTGCATCATATGCCATTAAATACACAAAATCCAGTGATCTCTATGAAAATTAGTTTGCTGCTCTGTGAATATCTTTGTCCAAGTGCACATTTTAGTCCTTGGCCAGCATCACCAGCCACTCAAGCCACAGAACACTTTTGATTCTCTTAGTGCCTCAGTTTAGCTACCTAGTATCTCTGCAGTTGGCTCAATTACTTTAAGTCACTTGGTGCTTCAGGCAAATGCAGAGAGAAGAGACATGTTTAAAGGAAAATTAATTACTACAGAAGATTCACAGCTCTTGCAGTAAAAAGAACTTGCTTCCCTATTTACAGGTATGTGCACGCCTATGCTCACAGTGTTCTCATACACGTGCACACACATATTTATGCCATGAGCTATACACACATATTTTGATGTAATACAGGTGTGCTTGCTGGACCCTGCCTGGTTAATGGCAATGGAATGTCTTAAGACCCTTTCAAGCTGTTGTTCAGCACATGCACGTGCTCAACCCCAGGTGCTATGTCCAGGAGCTCCAGGACACCATTCAGCAGTCTGCATGGTTTAAACACTCAGGCTGGAGACAGAGGCTACAAATTCTAGGAAGGATTTTAATTTGTAAATCTTTCTGATGTCCTTGATTGATTAAAAATCCCACATCCATACAAAAGCATATTATTTCCCTGATTTAAAAAACAGCAACATTCCCAGAACAGAGCTGTCTGACTGAACAATTACTGAATTGTCTTCCACTGTGAGCTAAGAAGTGCTTTCTTGAAAGAAGCATCATCAGCCATCTTCCAGACAACATACAATAAAATACCCAGACAACATCACTTAAGCTTTTTCTTCTAGAAAAATCGATAACTTCTTTATCCAGTTTTCACAGATAAAGGAAATGAGGTGTTTCAGCTATCCTCTCAAGTCCAGACAGATTTCCTGAATTAAGGAAAGGATGTACATTCCCCTCCACTTTCTGAAATTCCTCGTCTTTTGAACAAGAACTTATTCAGGACTGAATTACTATTTTATTTTTCTGATGCTGTTGCACAATGCCTGGAACATTTTTGTCTCTGTCCCTGATGGAGTATTTCCTCATTTCAAGAGTGCTCTTTTATCTGAGAAGATTGATGGAGAGTTGACTTATGTAGATGAACTCTGCCTAGAAGGTACAAAGTTTGTGCAGTGAGAGACACTGCAGTGACTTTACATCAATCAAGGTGAAGACTTCAGGAACTTTTAGCATCATGTCAGAGAACGGTTCAATGACTATGCATAAAATCTTAGTTGCTTAGAGAACACACAAAGCTGCATTTCTACTTATGTCTCTTTTTCTGCGATCAAAGCTTGCTATAATTGCAGAGGTGATATTTCAGTTTTCATTTCCAGCCTGGCAGTTCACAATGTGTGAGCACAGACTCTGGTCTATCTATAGTGGCTGCCTTGCACTGCTTTTTGCCACTAGTACAATAACGATACTTCATTTTCCCACGGAGTGTTCTTCCAGCATCTTCTCACCCCCCAAATAAAATTTACTATCACCTGCTAAATCAGCTTGGCTTTGCATTGGCTGCATGTCCCTCTGTCACTTTTTTTCTTGACTGCTTTTTGTCGGTGTGAGACCAACATCACACAGTTGAAGACTAAACGGAGCAGAGTTCAGAGGTTTACTGGGAAAGAGTGGTACCACCACCAGCTCGTCTCCCTACCACTTGCAGCCAGAGCAATACAGTCAGATACTTTGACTTATATTTCATCCTAGCTCTAGATCATGGCATGACTCAGAGTGGGGGGCTGCCCAGATCACCACACTGATTACGCAGTCTCTATTCAGGAGAACAGAAGGATGATGGCTGCTGCATACAGAGGACAGAAGGGGACTTGTAGCAGCAGGCAAGAGAGGAAGATGTGCTCTTCAGCCCCACCCCTCGCACTTGCTGCAACAGGAATGAGCTCAGACCTTTGCCCAACAGCATGAAAGATGCAAGATGGTCAGGAGAGACCACTATGAGGAGCTGGTGAATGCAGCGGTTGATGACAGACATCCATCCATGGCACTCCTAAGTCACCTATAGCCTGTTAAAATCCAACTGACCATCACATCTTCCTCCTTCCATAAGACTCTTTCCGGCCTTTCTTCCCTCTTCTATTCCAAAACACAATCCCCTGCCAGTGCAAGATTAGATTTTCTTTTGCCTACTTTGCTGAGAAGCATTTGGCCAGCCGTCCACAGCTAGCACTGTTTGCTCTGAGCCCACAGAGGTCTAATTGTCCAGCCAGGGTGAAGTCAGGAGTGGTGTGGGTGCGAACAGGGTCATGAGTGAATTTACTTGCTTCTCCAGTCCCACCAGCAGGTGCCTGCACCTTGTCCCAAGGAGCAGCCATGGCATGCTTGGTGTTTCACTTCCTACAAGTATGTCGAGCTTCCTTTTATTTTCTCCTTTTTGGATTTAAGAAAATAGTTCCATATTCAATTCAGGTTATTACACCCTGCTTCTGCAGTAGTAATTACAAATTTTAATTATCACTTATTTTAAAATAGTTTTTTTAGTCCACTAGAATTTATCATAGAATCATGGAATGGCCTGGGTTGAAAAGGCCCTTAAAGATCATTGAGTTCTAACCTCACTGCTCTGGGCAGGGCTGCCAACCACTAGAACAGGCTGCCCAGGGCCCCATCCAGCCTGGCCTTGAAAGCCTGCAGGAATGGGGCATCCACGACCTCCCTGGGCAATCTGTTGCAGTGTGCCACCACCCTCTGAGTGAGAAATTTCTGCCTAATATCCAACCTAAACCTCCCCTGTCTTAGTTTAAACCCCTTCCCTCTCATCCTGTCACTATCCACCCTCGTAAACAGTCGCTCCCCCTCCTGTTTATAGGCTCCCTTCAGGTACTGGAAGGCCACAATGAGGTCTTCCCGGAGCCTTCTCTTCTCCAAGTTAAACAAGCCCAGTTCCCTCAACCTTTCCTCATAGGAGAGGTGCTCTAGCCCTCTGATCGTCTTAGTGGCCCTCCTCTGCACCCGCTCCCAGAGCTCCATGTCTTTCTTGTGAACCAGCAGCAGCATGGGACAAGGGCCAGGCAGAGTGTGCAGCCGCATTCAGCAGGGTGTGCTGCAAGGCATCGCAGGTGGAGAAACACTGCTGCACAAAGAGAACCTGAGAGAGCTAGAAAACTAACCCATCATGGATGGAGGTGGAAATCTCAGAAAAATTCCTGCTGGAGACTCAGGAGAGAGCATACCTCCCTGGTCAGACTTTCAGAAGTAACAAATCCCTTTTCCCACAGAATTGTTTTTCAACAGATGTGTTTCCTTTTCCAGGGGTCATTTCACATCACTTTAAGCTTTTTAACACAACAATTACCATCTTAGAGAACTGAAATGCAGGATTTTGCAAGACAGTGATTATGGAGTCTGGTCTTGCTCATAACTTGCAGTGACGTTGTCAGAAGTCAGGATACAAATAAGGTCAGAGCCCTTATAACTGAAGTGGAAGCCACTTTTTCCCAAAACCCTCTTAAGCAAGCAATAACCTCTCAACAAAATTAACTGTAAGCAATTTTGGCATGTATGCTAAATGGGTTTAATTCAGTACAAGCCAGTATACAGACATAGATGGTCCTAGAGTTTCTCATTTTGTGCAGCTTGGCCAATTTTCATTTACATTTTTTTCCATTACAGCTAATACAATAACTTAGGATAGTGAGTAACTAATGAGGGAGATTAGACTGTACAAACCAGGATAATCCATTGGTCAGATACTACCACCTTAATGAGCAGGTGCAGGAACTGTACAACATCTGATGTAATGAATGTATGACGTGTCCTGACCGGTGAATGGATCTGCTGCTCTCTAGTAAAGACCAGGCTGTGATCAATGCATTTTCCATGTTCCTAAGTATTTTAATCCCTGTGTGGATTCTCTCATGCCTAGTTAAGAGTCAAGCTCATGCTTAATCCTCTTCTTCTGTGGGAACTGTTAGTAGAGATTCTGCCTTCTGCCCACTCTGTGGTTCTCAGGGAAGCTACGGATGTGTACAGGCTGCTCTGTTTCTGTTGAATTTATTAAACTGGCCCAACATGTTCAAAAATTACTGAGGGAAAGGAGGGATAAACACATACAGTAAGACTGTGCAATGACATCAGCCTAATTTCCACAAGAAATTCTTGGTGGCTTTTTTTAGAGCTGACTTCATGTATGGAATGAATAATATCACACGCTACCTGGAGAAAAGAGTCTGAAAATCAAAGTCCCTGGAGCCAGATGGCCTGAACCCTGTTCCTTGTGCTATAGCACAAACTTCCTACGGTCATTTTAACAGGTCACTGACTCTGTGCCTTAGTTTCTGCATTTGTATAATGAAACAAATATTTCTTTACACCACATGGATAGCATTTTGTACTAAGGTCAGTCATGCTGCCAGGAGGAAGTATCAGCAACACTTACAGCACGGCTGATTAATTTTCCTAATGATGTGGTAGATCCACCTTAGCAATCAACCACATTATCTCATTTTAATTCTCCAGCTCAAAGCATAACAGGGATTACAGGATGTCATGTTGGATAGGCAGTAATCACCTAAAAGCACAGTTTGTGTATGTGTCAACTTATGTTTAACGTAGGAAGAGAAACAGAAAACTATGGCTACACCTGTATTAGCAAGGAACACATCTGTAGCTCGGAGGAACTGGTGCCAAGGATCAAAAGTCTGTGACACTTTGGGGTGGGGCACAGGAAACAGGAGAGGAAAAAGGGGTTATTTCAGAACAACGAATTGAACACCCATTAGTGGTCAGAGCCTGCTAGGTGAGCTTTTGGAGCACATCTTTCAGCTCAGTTTCATTCAAAAGGAATCCAGGTCAGGGACTAAGACAATGCTGTTATATGAACACAAACATTCAAAGTGATGACAATTGGCAGACTCACTTCAAAAGCACACTTCTGATCTGAACTAAAACACCAGGGTGGGGGCACCCTGCATGGGTCAGCCTTGTTACAGAACTATCTGCTGTTTGGCTCCAAAGTTAACACAAGGTAGGACTGAAAGTAAGCCATGTGCACTCCTCATATAACAACTCACCAGCCATCTCCCTCACAGAGCATATTTAGTTATTTTGCAGTAGGCCCTGGTTTATTTTCTTTTTTCCCCTCAACGTCTTGGAGTTCCTGCTTTATATGTGAGGGGGGAAAAAGCATGATGAACAAGGTGACAACATTTTCCTCAAGCAGCAAAGCCAAAAAACCAGAGAAAGAGCACAGACAGCTTAGGAGAACTTTGTGTTACAGGCTAGCAAACGAAAGCATAACGCAAGCCTGGTAGCCACACGTGCAAAAAGAAAGAAAAGGAGAAAAAGCAAGTTTACTATTCTGAAACTATGCAAAGGAAATGAAACAAAATATAATCCAAGTCCGGCTCAGCCACTGAACATTTTGCCTCACTTTCCAGTTAGAATAATGCTGTGTGTCAACAGAACAAAATAGCATCCAGCAAAAATTAGAACAGGACAACACAACCTAAAGTATCTGAAGAGAGAACAATTGACTCTGTTTACTGTAAAAAAACCCTTACATTGTAACGAGGAGAGAACTGGCAAGTTGAATTGCTCATTCAGCAGCAAAAAATGTTCAGTGAATCAGTGAATCCTTTTGTTTTTTGGTAACATACTAACAAGAGAGCAGAAAAGGGAGAACTGTACCATTAGGCCAGCTTACTCAGCTCTGGATTATTCTCTGTTCTTAGCTCATCGACACAGCTTGGGTTTTATTCATTTGGTAGGTTTGGCCTAACCACATGATGGTGAGAGAGGATAATTCTGTCTGAATGACAGACAAGTGCTGGAACTATGAAAAGATGAAACATACAAAACTGTGAAAAAAACAAATATCAAATGGGAATAAAGTTCCTAATTTTTGAAGGACTGAAGCTTCAAAAAGCCTTCTAAATAGAAATGTGTCAAGGAACTTACGACTTGGTAAATCTTCATATGAGAGAAGCAAGCCTTTGAACTTCAGATAGGAACCCACGTCTTAGGATCTGGTGGATGACATGGTTGCCATTTACATGATAGCCTCACACTCTCACTGGCTTCTGATGGGCACTTGTAGGCGTCAAAAAGCAAAGTGTTCTTCCTTGTGCATAATTCAACATCTTTGTCTGTAACTTCTTTCTGAGTATGGAGACTCTCTCCCCATGTTTTCTGAACATTGACAATCAACTGCAAGGTAAGGCTTTGATTTGTCAGGAGGGGGAAGGGCTTTCTGCTTTTCACTGTGGATGGTATACGGTCCTCTGAATATTATATAGGAAACAAACGAATGTATTGCCTTTGGCAGACTAACATGCCATATACTTGGCCTCTTTTTGCCCTCTTCCTGCACTCCTTTGTATAGTGAGTTTTGGTCTTCAACTCACAGCTACCATCTGTTACTGCCAATAAGTGTTTTTGCATGGGTATGCAGCTTAGGTAACCAGCAGGCACTTTTAGACGAAAACATCTATCATCATTTGCAACTTCAGAGGGACAAGTAATGATGTAAATGGTACTTTCTGGTTCTCCCCTTTCCTAATCAAGAGAATCTATAGTCAATTCATTAAAGCCATCTGTGTGACAATTACCTTACTGTGAAAGCTCTAGATCAGTTTTCATCCTCCAGAAGCTCATCTTTTTAATGCTGATTGGGCCGAACTCTAAAATTTCAGCGCTCTGAAGTGTAAACTGCCTTTAAGTATAGGATTGTAACTACTGTGCCTAACTACAAAGGTCTTTTGAAATTACAATGGCAATGTTCCTCAGAGTCTTCCATTCTCTAGCTACCTTTAATAAGGATCTTATGCTTCTTCTCTCACCTTTGGAGTATTCTGTTCCTAATTTTTCTTTTGTTTTGTTTTGATTTTTTTTTTTAAATTGTACATACAATAGCAAAGATACTTCAAAAGCTTTAAGGAGAAAATGAATTTGTGCAACTTTCTTGAAAAAGTGTCTGCACCTTATCTCTTACAAGGTCGTCCTAATTATTTTAATGCTATAAACTGAAAGTACTATGTTTTCACAGAGTTAACGGCACAATTAACTGCACTTTCTAGAAAGTGGGAAAATAATATCTCCTGTATCACCCAGCTTAAGTCTTTTCTTTACTATTACCCACTAGTAATTAAAGGCTAGGCTGGACAACCATTTCACAGAAACAGAATGAAACATGACATTTTGTTTAAGGGACAATTCTTAATGACATAAAGATGGAAGTCTAAAGCTGCAGCATTCCCATTTAACTATTTATACTCAACAGAAAAAGCAGCTTATCAACCAGTATTGCAGTAACCCTAAAGGAAACAGACATATAGACTCAAGACAGCTGTTCTCCAAAACATATTTTTAATGTAATCTGCATTTGGAGCCTAAAGAGAGTAATAGCAGAGAAATATGCCTGTTATTCCTTTTTTACACTACTGTTAAAGCTAAATTACGTCAAGTAAAAAAGAAATGGCAGTATTTCCATATATGGAGCTAGCCCTGCATAGGAAGTCTTTGTGATAGAATGGAACATAAATACATCAGTTAAAACCAAACCAATAGCTTTTCACTCTGCCCTCACTGAGGGGTCAACAGCTACCTCCAAAGTCAAGAGACATGAGCAGTCGAGTACGTCTCCCATCAATTTCCCCAATACTACTTTGAAGCATTAAATACCAGTTGACATTATAGTCACAGAAGACAGAATTTAGTGTTTAGTCTATGTATTCACATTTGTCAACATTTGAGAGTATACAGGCATTCCACTCAATACTTCAAAGCATGAGGAAGTTACTTCAAGAGCAGTCATATCCTGCCACTACCACTTTGCAGTTGATATAAAACTGAGGAGAGACATTTTTTCTTCATAATGTTTTTATGTTTTTATCCTCCTGAGGATTTTGCTTTAGCATTCTACTCCTTTTTTAAAGTAGTGTTTCGTAAAAATGGAAGGAGGTTAATTTTAACCAGCTGCAAAACAGTCATTAAAAGAGAGCTCTTTGGGGACTTAAGAAATACATAAAATTACTTCCTATCCAGGGACTGCTGTAAAGTATATATGGAAAACTAACCACACTGTTGTCTTGCATTTCAGAAAGTGTCTTTACACAGCACTTAACAAACAGAACACCACAGACACCTGGAATCCTGTTACCAGAATAAGTGATACAAAAATAGGAATACAATTGTAGAATTTGGTAACAAAAGCTTTTTTTTTTTTTTTTTTAAACAAGAATACTCTTATCTTCCTGATTGGAGTATTTCAGCTGAAACCCAAGATGATTAGAAGAAAAACTGCTTTCAACATTTATCCCCACCCCGAAAAATACAACTCAGAGGTTTCAAACAAGCAAGGAGGTATCAGTGTCTTTGTCTCTAGGGAGCCATACCTGTAAACCATTTAATCCATTTTAAAACCTGTTTCACCTCTGCAGTGTGTACAATTTTTTCTGCAGTGTTCTCAACCTTTTTTTGTGTTGGTAGCTCAGAAGCAGTACTATTCATCAGCAGGAAAAAAAAAAAAAAGCCCAAACAGGTAGAAAAGAGAAGAACAGGAAAAGAATGAGTTAAAAATATGACAAAAATAAAACAATTGTGTTCTGTATGCTCTTTAGTTCATTGTCCTTATCACTGCTTGAGTGCAGTGAGCAACACTATTGATTTTCAACAATATCAACATGTTTCACTCAAATAAACTTATTCCCACCACTGAATGAGTAACAATAATAATAATTAAAGTAATCTGTTCCAGAAAGTTGGCAGCTATATTGAAGCAGAGACAAAACTTGTTTCAATCAGGTGCCGAAGGGGCAAAACTGGTACTACCCAATAGCACTGGCCTCAGTGGCACATGCATCTCAGATGGGGCCTGCTGTCCTAACCCTTCCTCCCCATCAGCAAATCCTGAACTAATCCCTAACTCATTACCCAGCACAGACTCCTACCAATTTGTTTTAAAATCAAGAAAAATTAAACAGCGTAATTTAAACACACAGAGCCAAATGGAAAGTGGTATTAAATACATGAACTCATACGCCTGGACCCCTAAGTCCAAGTATCTGGCAAGGTGAGAGTTCAGCAGATAGCCTCATCACCATGAAAAATTAAATTCTCCATGGAGGTGATAGTTTTTAGGATTGATGCACCCTGGTAGAGATTTAGACAGAACTACATACAATAAATAAGTACGTCTTATTAAATTAGTTTGTTTTTGAAAGAGTGAGTAACAGAACATCTATTTAATAGTGATATGCTTTCCCTTTTGGGAATGTTTTCCACTAAAAAATTTGCTAACAATCAAGAATTTTTAAATTATATTTCTGGACTAATAATGTCCAACTAATGTTAAACAGGATATGACAGTTATAAGGACAGAAATTTAAACTAAATACACTAAAGAGCAGTACAGATTCCAAAGTGTAAAACTGTAAAAGTCTCTTTCTCTGTGAGCTATAGAAAAATTTTTATGACTTTATGAAGTAAAAGGTGGATCATTTCCAGTGTGGTGTGACTTGCTGATTATCCCTATTTATAGCGTAGCAGAAAAACATTAAAAATATATCAAAAAAAGAAACTACATATTCTCACAAATGACAACTTGGGTGGCAAGTGTTTTAATCAGAGACCAGAGAAATTCAGCCAACTGAATAGAAATCTACTCCTGTGTATTTGCAAGAGAAACTAAGAGGGCTTCCTCATTCTCACTTCATACAAGTAGATGTGGCACAGGACAAACAGGTGAGAGTTGCTTTAAAATACAGAAAAGAGGCAATACACAAACAGCACTGTTTTCAACATACCTTTGTTTAAAAAATATCCCCATATTTTTCCCAAGAATGGCTAAGCCAGTAGGCACCATGCTGTACAATAACAGGAATGCTGAAACAGCCCAAAAGCAAGGAAGAATTATTCTTATATGCTCCCAAGACACATTCTTCGTCAGCTTAATTCACAAACAACAAAAATGTTACTTCAACTTAAAAAGTAAAAATTAAAATAAAGTATTACAAAAGGCCCTCCTAAATCAACTTTACCTTTACCTAATTATTTTGGCTTCTAAATGTCTCTATCACTGACAAAGGCCTAAACCAACTTGTTGAATTTCTGGAGCAAGAATCCCATAGGTACACTTACTGCTCACCATGGAAATGAAACATCAAGTCAAAAACATCCAATATGCTAGACCACTAAACTTGCAAGTAAAACTGTATTCTACCCAAAAGAAACAAATTTCACTTTAAGACATTTGCAGGGCTAATGTGCTGCAATAAATTCTTCTATTAATCAACAGTAAAGTGCTGAATTATACTAATTACCTGAATCGCACTCACATTTATGATACTTCATTTATAGATTTCTTATCAAGTGAAGAGCCCTTTCTGTTGTAAAAGCTAAGCTGTTGTGCAAATATTATAAAAATAGGTACTTTAATTAGGAGCTATATATACAACAGAACTTCCGTTTTTTGTTAAGCACAGCTGACGTAGCAGAGATGAAAAATCCATGCAAATATTTATAAGGATCCTTAAAATGAAGAAAAAAGGACACTGCTATGGAACTTCCAATACCCTGGCATACAGCCACTTACTATGTTATATTAGATGATATCTAGATCTGGACTGATAAGCATCATGCCACCAACATGCTTTAGTTTCTTTTGTAGCTAAAGTTGATCTGTAAATTTTAAACTACAGCATACATTTGATCTATTTCTCATTAAAGTGTATCATTAAGTTTGAGGTTAAACTTTGAGCAAACTTCACATCTAGTCACATAACCAGCACAAGCAAGACATTAGTGCAAAGGGGAAGGTGTCAGTTGTACATAATGTGGACTCTTCCCCTAAATGCACAATGCAATAAAACAATTTTCAGATTTAAAGTTCAAGTGGAATACGATGAGAAAAAGCGAGAATTTCCTCTCCCAAATTTAAGACAAATTTCCAGAGCAACAAAAGGAAAGAAACCTCAGTTACAGGAGTCAAAAAAGCCAAACCCAAATTTGGAGAGTTGGTAAGTAACTCCAAAATTCATCATGCTATGAAGACAGCATTCTCAAAAGAGCTCTAAACAAACTGCAAAACAAAATTGGCATTTAAGTTGAAATTGGCCAAGTGCTGCATAGAAATATGCTCACACACAACAGTCATGTTTAAGCCAGTGCATAGAGAAGATAAAAGCACTTATGGTAGTTGCAAATGTTAACAAGTCCATACAACTTGTACAGTTTAGCAATACGTCCATAGAAAAAGAACAGATTAAGAGTAGAAATGCTCAAGCAAACCCAAAAAAAGATGACCTTCTGGCTGTATAAAATCCACAGAACAGTTAGAGTAAAAAGACATCAGTGGAAAATACTCAACTCAGTCCCAAACACCCAACAGGCAAACAAAACCAGAATAGACAAGCCTTTGGCAGACAATTTTAAGAGCTTAAATATGACATTACATTTCTAAATAACCCACAAAATATATTATATGGCATATCCATATTAAATACTGGGTAACCAACTCTGCAGATCTGATGCTAACAACGCTTCAGCCAATGACAGCAAGATGGAGCAAGCTGAGGAAATGCTGGTGTATCACAATGGTGCCCAAGGGAAGTATCATCAGCAAGTCGTGCTTCAAAAACTGTACTCTGGGACTCCACACTATCATCTGTGGAGCAAAACAAAGTTCTCTAGTTTTTCAGGGATGTGCCCTGCGTAGTATATGTTATGATTCACTATTACACGAGCAGCAAGACACTGCAATGTAGTATGATTTATGGGCTGGATTAAATTTTTTTCTATCTCCTTCTCATCCAGCAAATCACTAGCAGTTTGTTTATGTGAGTTTGTGGCATCAAAGTGTGAACCTGACTTGATCAGAAGATTCATGATGTCTGGATGGTTGTTCAGTGCAGCAATGTGCAATGGACTGTTGTTATCAGAATCTCTGACATTTACATCAGCACCACATTCCACCAGGATAGCAGTAACTTGTAGAGAGGGAAATTTACAAACTGGGTAGCGACCCACACATGTAGTATTATTGTCAACAGCAAGGTGAAGTGGGCTGAAGTTATTCTTCCCTCTAGGCTGAAGCTTAAGAAATTTGTAAATAGTCTGTTTCTTAAAATGCTCCTGTTCTGAACTGCAAGGTACTTTCTCCAACAAGCAAATTAAATGCAAAATGATGGAAAGGGCTTTGTTCAGCTGTATTGGATCAGGAGGACACTGGGTTTGTTTCATGGCCCGCTCTATTTCAAGAACGCTTTTGCACAGTATACCCATGAGATCATCAAATGTGACGGTAGTGCCTAGCAGGCCTTTTGCCCTATCCTGCAGCATGAAGGAAAAAAGTTCAGCAAATGACAGTAAACTGCTGGCTGTCATAGGGCTTAGTGGATCCAGATTGCTCTGCTGCATGTCCAAAGCGTATTTCCATAAGTTGATGCAACGTTTGAAGTTTCCAGAGTCTGCATAGACAGCACCTCTATATCTAATATAGTAGGACGTATCTGGGTGAGAAGGGCCAAGAATACGTTCTCTAATTAATAGTGCTTGCATTCTCATTTCATCAGGGTCTGCAATAAGATTTTCTAGCTCTTCTGAGCTGTTTACCTCTTTAGCATAATCATATGCCATAATTAGTGTTTGTGGCACAGGTTTGCTCAGGATATTAGTCCTATCACTGTATCTCATTTCCATAGCTCGCTTCCAGTATTTCAAAGCACCAAGCAGATCTCTCTTTTTGTCCACGAATGTTGCTCCTAGAAGTTCCAGAGCATTTATGCGCTCAGCCTTACTGGTCTGTACATGCTGGGTTAGAAAGTCCACGATATTTGTGTGGCCTGTCACACTAGCTGACAGAAGGGGAGTCATTCCGTAACCATCTTTTTCCATTTTAGCACAATACTTGAGAAGCATCTTCATGATCTCCAAACTTCCAGATTCTGCACAGTCATGTAATGCTGTGTTTCCTGCAAGAGAAGAAACACATTTACACAAATTGTAATGAAATTATAGTCCAAACCCTGTCACGCTAATAGTTAAAAAAAATAGTTAAAACATAGTTTACAAACCCCAAACATTACCAGTTAAGAAAACAGCTGTTTTGACATCTATGGACAAGGCTTAGATGACAAGTCAAAATATTCAGGACCTGAATTCAGGCAGCCTTGTTAGGCTGCCAGGCAGTTACACAAATCAAAATGCTCGATATTATTGCCTGAAAGAATTAAACAGGTTATAGGGATCTTTTTGTCTCATTCTTCAAAAAAACAGAATTAAAACAGAACTCTCCACTAAACAAAAGCACAGGAACAGACAATTCCATTGTGTTGAAAGTCAAGCAAGTGGGGTAAAAGACCAGCTTGGCTGAACAGGGAACTCCTTGTGAAGGCTCAAGAGGAAAAAGAAATTGTATGATCTCTGGAAGCAAGGTCAGGCTTTGCAGAAAGATTACAGAGCTGTGGTTCATATATTCAGGGAGAAGACACAAAAGGCCAACGTTCAATTAGAGTTGAAACTGGCCAGTGTCGTATTGGACAACAAGAAAGGCATTTTTAGGTATGTTAATAGGAAGAGGAGGTTTAAAGAAAACACTGGAGTGATACTTGTTGACGATGGTCATCTGACTAAGAGGGATGAAGAAAAAGCAGAGGCATTTAATGCTTTTTTTGCCTCAGTCTTTAATAATACTGATAGACCTTGGGCTTCCCGATCCGCTAAGTCGGAGGACCATGAGTGTGGGAACAGTGACTCTCCATTCATGGATGCTGAATTTGTAAGGGAGCAGCTGTATCAGCTGAAACTTCACAAGTCCACGGGGCCTGATGGGATTCAGCCCAGAGTACTGAAGGAGCTAGCAGGTGTTATGGCAGGACCCCTCTTGATCAGCTAGCAAAGGTCTTAGGGAGGTCCCTGCTGACTGGAAGCTAGACAATATTATTCCAGTTTACAAGAAGGGCAAAAGGGATGTCCCAGGAAGCTACATGCCTGTTAGTCTAACCTCAGTACTAGGAAAAATTATGGAGAAGATTATACTGGGTACCACTGAAAGGCATTTAAAGAACAATGCAGTTCAGGCACACACAACGTGGGTTCACAAAGGGAAGTCCTGTTTAACAAATTTTATATGTTTCTATGATAAAGTCCTCTGTCTAGTGGATGAAGGGAAGGTGGTGGATGAAGTTTTTTCTGGATTTTAGTAAGGCTTCTGATGCTGTCCCTCACAGCATCCTTCTGGACAAGCTGTCCAGCTGTGAGAGTCACAGGTTCACAGCATGCTGCTTGAAGAACTGTCTGAAGGGCAGTGCTCAACGGATTGTGGTGAATAGGCTACAGCTGGCTGGTGACTGGCCACCAGTGGTGTTCTTCAGGGCTCAATTCTAGAACCAGTTCTGTTCAATGTATTTGTCAATGATCTGGATGCAGGAGTTGAATGTACCATTAGCAAGTTTTCTGGTGATACCAAACTGGGAGGTGCTTTTGACTCTCATGGGAGCAGAGGCCTTGCACAGGAATCTAGATAGACTGGAGCACTGGGCGATGATTAATGGGATGAAATTTAGCAAATCCAAGGGCCAGATTCTGCACCTGGGATGGAGTAATGACAGGCACAAGTATAACTTGGGAGAGGAGTGGCTGGAGAGCAGACCTGTAGAGAGGGATCTAGAGGTGCTGGTTGACAACAGCGTCAGTACAAGTCAGCAGTGTGCCCTGTCAGCGAGGAGGGCAAACCACATCCTGGGGTGCACCAAACACAGCATAGCCAGCCAGTCAGAAGAGGCGATTATCCCTCTGTGTTTAGTGGTGGTGTGCCCTCATCTCAAGCGCTGTGTGCAGTTCTGAGCCCCACAATTTAAAAAGGATGTTATGATCCTTGGCATCCAGAGGAGAGCAACAAAACTGGTGGAAGGGCTGGAAGGCATGTCCTGTCAGGAGGGGCTGAGGACTCTGGATTTGACTAGTTTGGAGAAAAAGAGGCTGAGGTGCAGACTCATTGCTCTCTAGAGCTTCCTGAGGAGGAGAAGTGGAGAGGGAGGTGCTGAGCTCTTCTCCCTGGGATCCAGTGATAGGACTCGTAGGAATGGCTCAAAGCTGTGTCAGGGGAGGTTCAGCCTTGACATGAGGAAGCATTTCTTTACTGAGAGGGTGGTCAAACACGGGAACAGGCTTCCTGGAGAGGTGGATGATGCCCCAAGCCTGTCAGTGTTTAAGAGGCATTTAGACAATGCCCCTCATAACGTGCTTTAACTTCTGGTCAGCCCATAGGTGGCCAGGCAGTTGGATTAGATGATTGTTGTAGGTCCCTTCCAACTGAAATAGTCTAGTCTATAAGGGATTTTTGTATTTGATTTTGAGTATGAAACAGAAACTTAAGCTCCCTACCTCTGTGTTGTTACACTTTTCCCTTCTTCCCTTGTCAAATTTCCCCCCCCCTCTATCTCCCATCAATTATTTAAAAATAATGAAGTCCGTAAAAAAATTAAAGCTGGGCTAGCTCAACACTGGCTTTGTTTGCCTCTGTACTGTATCTCTTCCTCTCTCTGTCCGCCAGTCCTTTTGATTTACATGTTTTGAGGCAATAATTGTACACAATGGGCCACAACAACAGGCCCTTCATCTCAGCTGGGGCCTTTGAGACTGCCAGTATATTCTAAGGGAGCTGGATATTTTGTCAAGCACACGTATACACCTAGACAAACTATTCTTAATGCTTTCTTAGGTCTTTATCCTCAAGTTCCACATTAATACCTCTGTTTCGCTAGTCAGGATACCCAAAGCCAAGAAGAAAAAAATGCCTTCAACACACAGCCATCTATCTTTTAAGTGTATTATAATTTATATGCAGATTATTTCTCATTAGCATGACATTGTACAGTTTTTTATTTAAAGGCACTCTGGTTCTAACACCATGGAGAGAAATTTCTAGTAAGCACTAGTGACACCTGTTTGAAAACCCTATTCACAGAAAATTAGAAAGCAAGCATTGGACATCTCAGTTAAATATTTAACTATTAGGCTTCAACTAGATGAAAATTTTGCTTAACTTCAAATATGAGCACTTCACTGAAGGAGAAGGAAAAAATTGAGACAAACTCTTCTGGTCCCCTCCCAGCATAACAAAATCTCTTATGCTGTTCATCGCTTATAAAATTACACAATTTAAATCTACCTTGTTCTTTATAATGTATTACACATACCACAGATTCAGTCTTAGCCTCCCACTAAATTACTATGTAAATTATTAACAGAAAGCTCATGTAAAAATCCCTCGCCCTTCAGATTTCTTACATCATTAGCCCTGCAAATTCCAGTTAACTGCCAATCAGATAATCAGTTTCAGTTACACTGCCAGAAAGTTTCCACATTCACAAATCAGACCTTCCCTTCTAAGGGTTCTCTGTCCATTCATAGTAATCAGGTTCGGCTTTTAAAAGTTAAGAGAGAAGTTTCCTGAAACTTCTTTATTTGCATTTTTTGTAGGCTATTTTTTAATGCCAACAAGATAGCAATTTACAGTGCACTTTGCTGTTGTATTTCTAGTCTCTAATAGATTTACGGTGAGCCAGGAAACAAAGCGGTAGTCTTGAAATCTTCAGCTCATGTTTGGGATAAGTGTGTAGTTGTAGATATATAGCCTACTGATCTAAATGGCTTCTATTTAATTTCATACACTTCAATTTTTTTTCCACACTGGTATCTAGAATGTGCAGTTCACTCTTTAGCTAATGAAACTCAAATCAAAAGTGTGCCTGGAGTCTGTCTTAAAAGATGAATGCTGTATAGAAATAAATTTAAACTAGAATGGAGGTAAAAGTCTTTCTGCTAACTCATTATTTCTGCCAAGAACATACTGTTTACACCATGTAACATATAATTAACTCAAAAGCAAAACATTTGAAGTTCATATATGTATATAAGGAAAAATGACACACACTTCAGAAAAAGAAAAACTGACCCATTTTCATTTCAATTATAAGAACCTGATCTAGGTGTATACAAATAATTTTATGTCTTCTAATTTTTACGTATGTGACTTCATAGCACACTCATCTTCTTTCTAACAACAGAGACAAAGAGGATATAAAGTTGAAGAAAAATCCTAAAAGCAAAATTCAGAAACATCTGGTCAAACCATAATGACTGTCCTCTAAATTCAATACCCACTTATCACTAGCAGAACCAGATACCTTAGATCCACAATGTAGACCTCTATTCTGCATTTTGAATTAGCAGATTATCATGTAGTAGGCTTGCTTTTATCTTCTGTTAACTAGCCATCAAGACAAGAAAATGTTCATCCAATGTTTTTGCAAGTTTTGGTTTGCAGAAAAAGAAGTACATAGAGACTTAAGGTCTGTTCAGGTGAAAATTTTCTAATTTGCATTGCGCATTTTGCATTTGTTTCCCTATTAGTATCCCAATCATCCCCTCCTCACTTTTTCTCTTCTTTCAGTTCTCCAAACTTTACATGTAAATTGGTCTGCTGCTTCTTGCTCAAACTTGATTTGTGAACCAGCTGAAGAAGAACTGACAGCACCTTTCAAGGCCTCTTTGCTGCTCTCAATTCCAGCAACCAGAAGAACAGCGGTAAGAAGGAACAGGAGTTATTCAGGATAAACTGAGTCTCAATCCAGGCTCCCCAGATACCTAAATTTAGCTGACACACTAACTGAATTCATGCAAAAGAGGTGTAAAAAGTTATTTTCAAAAGCTTATGACTCCAGTTTAACGGGGTTTTGCAATTATAGCAGAGTTATTAACGTATTTCCCCCCACAACCAATATTTTAAGTGCAGAATACAGAAAATATCAGATTGCTTCATTAACACACAGTGAACTTAACTTGCAAATTTTCCTGGAACATTTCTGATTTCAGTGATTTTACTATAATTCACTAACAAATAAGCTGAGGGAGACACCCCAACAGAAAGTGGCAACTGAGATATCTGTTAGCTCAAGATTCCCAAAGCAGAATCACAGAATCACAGAATGTTAGGGATTGGAAGGGACCTCGAAAGATCATCTAGTCCAATCCCCCTGCCGGAACAGGAACACCTAGATCAGATCACACACGAACGCATCCAGGCGGGCTTTGAATGTCTCCAGAGAAGGAGACTCCACAACCTCTCTGGGCAGCCTCTTCCAGTGCTCTGTCACCCTCACTGTAAAGAAGTTTTTTCTCATATTCAAGTGGAACCTCCTATGTTCCAGCTTGAACCCATTGCCCCTTGTCCTGTCACTGGATGTCACAGAGAAGAGCCTGGCTCTATCCTCCTGACACTCACCCTTCACACATTTATAAACATTGATTAGGTCACCCCTCAGTCTCCTCTTTTCCAAGCTCAAGAGACCCAGCTCCCTCAGCCTTTCCTCATAAGGGAGATGCTCCATTCCCTTCGTCATCTTTGTGGCTCTGCGCTGGACTCTCTCCAGCAGTTCCCTGTCCCTCTTGAACTGAGGGGCCCAGAACTGGACACAATATTCCAGATGACGTCTCACCAGGGCAGAGTAGAGGGGGAGGAGAACCTCTCTTGACCTACTGACCACCCCCCTTCTGATACACCCCAGGATGCCATTGGCCTTCTTGGCCACGAGGGCACAGTGCTGGCTCATGGTCATCCTGCTGTCCACCAGGACCCCCACGTCGCTCTCCCCTACACTACTTTCCAACAGGTCAGTACCCAACTTATACTGGAACCTGGTGTTGTTCTTGCCCAGATGCAAGACTCTACACTTGCTCTTGTTAAATTGCGTGAAATTTTTCACTGCCCAAATCTCCAGCCTGTCTAGGTCTCGCTGGATGGAAGCACAGCCTTCTGGCGTGTCAGCTGCTCCTCCCAGTTTCGTATCATCAGCAAACATCCAAGTCGCTGATGGATATATTGAATAGCACTGGTCCCAATACCGAACCCTGGGGGATTCCACTGGATACAGGCCTCCAACTAGACTCCATCCCACTCACCACAACTCTCTGGCTTCTTTTCTCCAGCCAGTTCAGAATCCATCTCACTACCCGATAAATGAGTTCATACAGTGGCAAGTGATTGTCAATCTTTAATACCTTAGGCAATTTTTATCACTAATAGAGAGTGCTAAGTCATTTACAGGTCTGGCCATACTACAGTCTCTAGCAAGACCAACAGAATTTCCAATCACAGGAACAGAAATTTAACCAAATATAGGTGAAGCTTGGCAAATTTGGCACATGTGGTTTCTCAGCTATAATTCCCTCTGTCTTTATTACACGTAACAGACCAGTAAATTGTTGCTACCTCAATACTGAGGACTATGAGACCTTTAAATTCCCAAAATGGAAAGGTGTCAAAAGCAGACAAATACACAAACTTGCCAACACACACACATTTAAGTTTTCTTGCTCTGCTGGAGAATATCTAGCCAAAATGCAACTACAGCAGTCAATCCAGAACTAAAGACTAGTCAGTTCCTCAGACCATCTTCACTTCTGCACTCAGTGATGAAGGCAAAACCAGATGCATCTGGGCGTTGGTTGAGCCACCAGTTTATGCAGCCATTTCAGGCTATATTTAAGTCCATATACCATCATCCCTCACAGCACAGCTCTGAAACACTGGAATTGGCACCTATTTTCTACCTTCAGGTCACTATTTTTAGATATTTTAAAAGTTGTAACACAAAAGCATACTAAAGACAAATAAACCAAAAGGTATTACTAACACCAATAGCTTCACAGCTATAAATATACATTTTGCTGGCTTTGACAATAGAACCAATGGAAGCTATTCATATTACATATAATGCTGCTCTTGATGCTCTTTTATCAATTACCAGGCATATATGCTATGCCACATTAATACTAAAGAAATCCACACAAATTAAGCTTGGCCATTGTCCAGGTGAATTCAGGTCCAGTCCAGCCATGGGGGAAATATGCTTAAGATTCCAAGGAATCTCACTACTCCATCCAACTGGATGTCCTTTTAAAAAAAAAAATTGGGTATTTTATTTGTATTACTGACTTAAGCTTAAACAGCTGTTACTGACAGCATATCAGAAGTAGCATAATTTTTAGCTACTTTTATTGTAGCAACCCTTAGAGTTAAAATAACCATAGTTATTTTAAGCCATGTACAAACCAATAAAAGAAGGCCATCACTACTAATTTTTAGCGGCTGCACCTCACTTCAGTTTGACTGAAGGATACATTGTAAACCAAGTTTCCACAGACTAGAACTGGACACAGGTAGACAAGACAGTTGAGAGCTGCCAACTTAAAAAACTGTAAACCCCAAACTTAGGAAATAACAAGGTTACCAGCCATCTACATCTAGCAAGCATCAAGTGTTAGAATTTGAGGAACAATTTGAAAGAAAACATGGCAGTGGCCTCAATTCAAAGTCTATGTTCCATATATTGGCCAGGAATTGAACAGTGCAAAAAGTATGACACATCAACCATTATTCTGTGAATTAACTCATCCATTTCAAAACCAATATATTGTCTACAGTGACAGGACACAGTGTGGCTGAACACAATTCAGCAGTTGATTCAGTTCTTGTACTCTTTTATTCAGTAACAAACTAAAAGTCAACATTCTATCTACTTCTTTATTAAAGAGGACAAAAGCTGAAAATAAGTAAAAGTAATTTGAAAGTCATTCTCTTTGATAAGTAGTTTTCCACGGGACACATACGAAGACGTTGGTCAAATCAAAATTTTTTTTAAAGGTGGGAACAACTATTTCAAAATAGGTTTCATTAATGTTCTTAACCCAATTGTAATTCCAGAATGTTCTGTGGGCATTTAATTACACGTAGAAGATGCTCATATTACAAGACCATGAAAGCATTGTTCCTGCACAGAAGCAAAATTGGACTGGAGATGTTTTGTGTGCTGGTAATGTCTGCTAGGAAGTGAGTGCCACTATACTGTATTGCCAATACTGCTTACAAGCAGTTTCTATCTGTGTAAAACTTGACTATTCACATTTCCTAATAATTACCTCTAACTAAAATCAGCAGGAAAGAAACAGAATAACCCCACCTCCAGTCCTTCCAAATCTAGCAAAAACAAATTAAGGAAAAAGTGTGGTCAGTTGACACCCTAGCTTAATGTTTCATTCTTTTGTACAGTTTTCCATTAAAAGTGGTATGTATGAACATTACACAAACACTTCACATACCACAAAACTAATTCTCCAACTATCCAGTATTACCAAAAGCCTACTGGAGTGGGGGGTGGGCATTCAAATTCATAATGAGGCCATGTCTTTCTATATCAGAAGCAAATCATTCCCAAAATAGACTGGTGGTTTGTGACATGGGAATGAAAGAAAATGAAGCAGTGACACAGAAATTAATTTGACTTGATTTGCAAACAATTAAGTACATCCACTTCCTAATACTTACAAAATGCATGATCAAATTTCTGTATAATAAAAAACTTACATTAAAATTTAGTATTAATCTGATTTCATATCCAAGATCTTTAAACATAAGAGAAAAAAAAATTTAAATGACTGACCAGTATGTAAAATTAACCACACGTACAAGGCCAGGCTGGATGAGGCTCTGAGCAACCTCGTCTAGTGGGAGGTGTCCCTGCCCATGGCAGGGGGGTTGGAACTCAATGATCTTTAGGGTCCCTTCCAACCCAAATCCTTCTATCATTCTATTTGCTTTTGCAGCCTTAGAGATAAAATCAATCACTTATTATTAAGTGAAGTTGTTCATGTAACAATTTTTTTCTAATAGAGCACTTAAAGTAATTAAGTCTTCCAAGAGTTATACTGATTTAAAAAAAAAAAAATGATTGCTACATACATACCAACAAGGACAGTGCACTAGAAAACTGCAGAAAAAATACATCCCCTATGCTTAGTATGCACGACAAAGAAAAACCAAAGGCCTATCTTCCCTTTAAGAAGAAATTAAGTAAAATTGCAATGAACTGCTAATCTCAGTTATTTTAATTTAGTTTCTATATTCTGTAACGGAATAATTGATCTCTTGCTCACCAAAGTACTTCATGAGAACTTGTATTACCAAGGCTACCAACAAAAAGCATGCTGTCAATAATTTATTTCAACACAACATTTCTTTTTATCTGAAATTCAATAATTCATTCATTTAAACTTATTTTATTTACAGACATTCCTACTGAAGTTCAGTTTCCATATAGCATCACACACCAAATACCTACACAATACAGTGCATCGTGCCATGTGATATCAAACAAAAAAAGGACAAAAGAAAAAAACAAAACCCACAAACCAAAAAAAAGGACACAGAACACTTCCAGAGAGAGGGTTTATTCACAAGGGAAAATAAAGAAAGGAAAAAAAAAGAAGGGGGGGAGCTTTGTTTTAGTTTTTGTTTGGTGTTTCCCCCACCCAGAATGAATCTCAGCAAGCAGACAAGAGAAAAAAACCTCAAAAGAGAACAAACCTGTCAGACTCCTTAGTGTTTACTGCAAGAGAAAATTATTTTTGATGCATACTAAACCACACTCATTATAGAGCAAAGAGTGTTAATCTCCCTAATCCCCCTATTTCTGGGTCTGCCAAGTCTGTAAAAGATGTATTTTTCAATACAATACCTTATTGGCAGGTTTAAGTGTTACATTTTCCAGTACCCCACATAAACGACTACTATATGTACGACCTTGACACAGTAGCCATACAGATTGACATCTGTATGCTTCTCTACTTTACAAAATGAGGAAAAGAAGGCTTGTCTTCCATATTATTTTACAAAGCTTTTCTAATCATATACTGAGTCTGTGGTATTTAAGAACAAGATTTTGATTCATAGTGTTATTGTGCATTACCAAAATACCCAAGTCCCTCCTACCACTATGGTAGTATAGAAGATCATAAACGACAAAGAATCAGGACTTGCAACCAAACATTCCTGTGCAGATCTCAAGAGACACATAAGGAATGCCTAGTCCAGCAGTTCTTAGGAAATTGCCTAATATAATTAGTCTTTTGGCTAGAAGATGAGTTTGCTAACTGGAGAAGAGGAACAGAGTTAGGGAAGACCACTTGTAAAAACCACAAATATCACCCTGAAGAGGCCACATACGAAGCAGCTGAGCAATTGAAAGACTTAAAAGCTACGTTCAGAAAAAAATACTTGGCTTTCAAGTACATATTTTAGAAAAGAGTACTTATTCCTTGAGCCATTACATTCACACCATGCTGGCTATCAGCATCTGTGTACTTTACCTGCAATTTAACTTGTTAATTGCAGAAAGGAAGGGAATGAATCTCCACTATTGCAGCAAGTCTGGTGAAGGAGGAAAAGGCATAACACAACTTATCAGAATTTGCACTGCAAATTTTCATAATGCAGGATCTAACTGTCCTGTCTGGAGTTAGAACAGAAGTACAAGATCCCTCTAAAACAGTCCACACGCAAAACAACTGTACTGGGTCAATTATATTAAATATTTAAAATATAAGATCCAACAAACACAGCCCCAAGTATAGCCTCAAGAGAGCCCAGACACGTTAATCTGAAAGCCCAAGGATTGCTACCACTTTAATGACAAGACTAAGCACCTCCCTCCCTACACATAGCAGCCAAATGAAGACTGTGCACAGAAACACAGCAGGGAAACACTGTATTCAAGAATCCAGAGGTCTGTTCTGAACATGGTAAGGGAGCACCACGCTAACAACAGATCAGTGGCAGGCTTCGCAACACAGAAGAACAGAAAACTGCACACAGTGGACACAGAACATCCTCCTCATCCAGCACAAAGGTAGGCTTGTGCTTCACTTCAAGTTTAGTTCTGGGGTTCTACCTGCTCCCAAAAGACCTCAGGTTCTTCCTAGTCTAGCATTATTCACACCATTTCTTCTTTTAAGAGCAGCATAAAAGCTTTAAGATCTTTACATTTTAAGAGTTTCTGTTTGTTCTTTAAAAAAAACCCAACAAACTTAGATTTTAGATATTAGTACATATCAGTGAAACTTATTAAGCTTTGTTATTTTTATTCTGCAGCTTCTTAAACCAGGAGTAATATACTGGAGAAGCCTCTGAAATTAGAGAGAGAGTGGTGAATTAACTAAATTTGTTAAGCGTTGCTTCGGCTGCTTTTCGCTTTTCTACAGAAAACCCCCAGATATCTACATATATTTTTGTTACTTTCCAAAATTCTATGAGAAAAAAAACCACCCTTCTTACTCAAAGTATCAGGTTTTTGGCCTCACTCACTCTGTCCATGTAATACAAAACATTTTCAAAAAAAAATTTGTTTACTTTTGTGTTGTCTGTGCTTCCTAAGTTTGGCAAAACTGAAATTCAGATTTGCAAAATAGTAGAAACTAAGACAACTAAAGGCTCATACTTTAAATTCAGAACCATTGGCCACCTTTCACAGTATAGCACTTATCTACATCTTGTTCTTCACCACCATCCTGTAAGACAGTGTCAGACCTACATTCTACCTCAGTAGAGCATCTCATCTGACTCAGACTCAGCAGTCTTTATGAACATAGAATGGTTTTGGTTGGAAAGAACCTTAAAGATCACCAAGTTCCAACCCCCCTGTCATGGGCAGGGACACCCTCCACTAGACCAGGTTGCTCAAAGCCTCATCCAGACTGGCCTTGAACACCTCCAGGGATGGGGCATCCACAACCTCCCTGGGCAACCTGTTCCAATGTCTCACCACCCTCACAGTGAAAAATTTCTTCCTAATGTCTAGTCTAAATTTACCCTCTTTTAGCTTATACTCGTTACCCCTTGATCTGCCACTACACTCCCTGATAAAGAGTGCCTCCCCATCTCTCCTGTAGGCCCCCTTCAGGTACTGGAAGGCTGCTATCAAGTCCCCTCGGAGCCTTCTCTTCTCCAGGCTGAACAACCCCAACTCTTTCAGCCTGTCCTCATAGGGGAGGTGCTCCAGCCCTCTGATTAATTTTGTGGCTCTCCTCTGGACTCTCTCCAACAGGTCCATGTCTTTTTTATGTTGGGGGCCCCACATCTGAACACAGTACTCCAGGTGGGGTCTCCCGAGAGCAGAGTAGAGGAGGAGAATCACCTCCCTTGACCTGCTGCTAATGCTTCTTTTGATGCAGCCCAGGACACGGTTGGCTTTCTGGGCTGCAAGCGCACACTGCCAGCTCATGTTGAGCTTTTCATCCACCAATACCCCCAAGTCCTTCTCCTCAGAGCTGCCCTCTATCCATTCTCTGCCCAGCCTGTATTTGTGCTTGGGATTGCCTCGACCCACGTGCAGGACCTTGCACTTGACCTTGTTAAACTTCATGAGGTTTGCATGGGCCCACGTCTCAAGCCTGTCAAGGTCCCTCTGGATGGCATCCTTTCCCTCCAGCGTGTCCACCACACCACACAGCTTGGTGTCATCAGCAAACTTGCTGAGGGTGCACTCCGTCCCACTGTCCATGTCTCCAACAAAGATGTTAAACAACACTGGTGCCAGTACTGACCCCTGTGGAACACCACTTGTCACCGGTCTCCACTTGGACATTGAGCCATTGACCACCACTCTTTGAGTGCGGCCATCTAGCCAGTTCCTTATCCAGCAAGTGGTCCTTCTGTCAAATCCATGTCCCTCCAACTTAGAGACAAGGATGTCATGTGAGACTGTGTCAAAGGCTTTGCACAAGTCCAGGTAGATGATGTCAGTTGCCCTTCCTCTATCCACCAGCGCCGTGGCTCTGTCGTAGAAGGCCACCAAATTCGTCAGGCACGATTTCCCTTGGTAAAGCCGTGTTGGTTGTTGTCAATAACCTGCTTGTTTTCCATGTGCCTTAGCACAGATTCCAGGAAGATTTGCTCCATGATCTTGCCAGGCACAGAGGTGAGACTGGCCGGCCTGTAGTTTCCCGTGTCTTCTTTATTTCCTTTTTTAAAAATGGGGGTTATGTTTTCCCTTTTCCAGTCTGCGGGAACTTCACCAGAGTGCCACGACTTCTCGAATATGATGGATAGTGGTTTGGCAACTTCGTCTGCCAGTTCCTTCAGGACCCGCGGATGTATCTCATCAGGTCCCCTGGACTTGTGCACCTTCAGGTTCTTTAAATGGTCTCGAACCTGATCTTCTCCTACAGCTGGCCGTTCTTCCTTCTCCCAGTCGCTGACTTTGCCTTCTGCAACTTGGGCAGCGTGGCTTGAGTTCTTGCCAGTGAAGACTGAGGTAAAGAACTCATTAAGTACCTCAGCCTTCTCTACATCCTGGGTCACTAGGTCTCCTGCTTTCTTCCGGAGGGGGCCCACAGTTTCCTTGGTCCTCCTTTTATCGCTGACATACCTGTAGAAGTTCTTCCTGTTACCCTTAACGTCCTTGGCCATATTTAATTCTGTTTGGGCTTTAGCTTTCCTAACCTGATCTCTGGCTTCGTGGACAGTGTCTCTGTATTGTCCCCAGGCTACCTGTCCTTGCTTCCACCCTTTGTAGGCTTCCTTTTTTTGTTTGAGTTTGCTCAGGACTTCCTTGTTCATCCATGCAGGCCTCCTGGCACTTTTGCCTGCCTTCCTCTTTGTTGGGATCCATCACCTCTGAGCCTGAAGGAAGTGATCCTTGAATACTAACCAGCTTTCTTGGGCCCCTCTTCCCTCCAGGGCTTTCTCCCATGGGACTCTTCCAAGCAGGTCCCTGAAGAGGCCAAAGTCCGCTCTCCTAAAGTCCAGGGTAGTGAGGTTGCTGTGCTCCCTCCTCACTGCCCTGAGGATCTTGAACTCCACCATCTCATGGTTGCTGCATCCCAGGCTGCCTTTGAGTTCCACATTCCCCACCAGCCCTTCCTTGTTGGTGAGAACAAGGTCCAGGGAACATATTAAATGTAAATGTAAACCCAGGGGAAAAACACAAAGAATAGTTCAAGTAATTTTGCCCCCTGGCCATGGTTTTAAGAATAATGTCTGGAAAAGAACCTATAGTAATCTCCCACTTCTACTGAAGCTAGATAGTTTTGTTCTTATAAGGAGCATTGTAACTTTAAATGCAGCAAAATTTACAGTAGCTAAAGCGTTTACATCTTTCACAGAACAGTAGACTTCTCCATACATGGCCCAGGAAGGGGCCTATCTGAAAAAAATTCAGACACAAGGATAGCAACAACTTTTACCACTCAAGAGCAGAGCACCCCAGTTCTCTCTTATCTCCCTACTACAAGTGCAGCCACACTCTGTCAACTGTTTAGTATGCAGCAGGGAGGAGTAGACACTGAAAATAAAACAGAGACTTTGATGTGGAACACGTTAATGTAGAATAAATTCTGTTGCAAATACTATTTTTGAAACTAATAGCTACTCGGCATTCGTCCAAAACAAAGTTCAGACGGATAGCTGCTGAGGCTCAGCCACTGCAATACTCACTGCTACAATACTTAGGGCTACCAGTTTTGCTTAGTTCTTCTGCCTTTCCACAACTGACTTTCACTTTTGGGGTTCATAGTACTTTCTTTCTCTCTTCCTTTACCTTACCACTGCTTTAAAATACCAGAAAGTACGCTTGTGTCAGAAGGGATTTCCACATACAAAAACATATTCCACATAACCTGACTAACAGATTCTATGTACACACATCCATTTGTACACATAGCAGTCCAAAGTATAAAATGAATTCTAGTGAGCTAAAACATATCCAATCCAACTTTTTTTTTATTCCAGTTATCAGTTTATAAACTAGTTATCCTTTATAAACCTCTGTTCATCTGCCTAGTTGCCAGTCACACAGAAACTAAAGGAAACAGAGGAAGAAATTAAGATTATAATAGAGATACCGAGAGCACTGAGAAAATCCTCAGGAGTGCATGGTTGCCATACAGTCATTTAAACAAATAAAATAAGAGTAATGCATGAGTAAAGTGGACAATAAGGACCAATAAAATAAAGCCTACTCCAACATAAAATAAAGGTGAAAAAGAGCTGCAGAAATACATCTTTTTCCCTGTTACATCAGTTATTTAACAGTGCTGCTCTGTATATATATATCATACAAAGTGATTGGTTTCAAACTAAAAAACTACACACACTTTATATTTAGCTTGTTATTCCAAGAACCCTGTCTAGAAAAATGACATTTTTATCCTATCACAAGTTCACGATGATTCATAAGCAACCTTAAATTCTTACAAAGGAAGATTTATTTTGCTCTGCCCACCTCTATGACAAATCTGTAGTTTAGCTTTCTTTACATTAAACCCACATATTTTCATGATTTGATGAAAAAGGCATATTTAACTGAATAGCTTTTCCAAAGATTACTCTCATATCTGTCATGTACCACTATCATACAGTATTCCAGACGCAAAGTATACTTTAACAGAAATAACTGTAAAGCATAGTATACTGTCACAATCGTAATTCGCCAGAAACAATGGAAGTATTATGCCACAAAAAGGCTTATTAGCAGATTAGTTCTACACATATACATATATATGTGTGTGTTGTGTGTATATATATATATAGATATATATATAGATATGTATAAAATAAGCTGCTAAAACACAATCCTGGCCCAGTGAGCTTAAAATTAACCATAGCCTGCAATAATTAGTATGCTTTTCAGGTAAATATCACACCCGCATACAAGTTTGAGATCTAATAAAAAAATCTAGTAGTTAAACCACGAGATCCACATAATGATGATCACAGTAAAAATTACAGAATCTTCACTTCGAATCACAACACCAGGGTAATTGTAAACAGGGGCCAAGAGATGTCCTTCGCCACCTGTGCACCACTGGAACTCCTTCTGTTGGGACCACAGCCACCTGCAGCTTCGTTTGTTTAATCCTAATACATATTTTTGTTTACTAACACTGAAAGAAGGTCCAAAATTATTCAAGAATTTGGAGGGAGAGGAGGATGAAGAGCAAATTGGTTATTCATTCCCAATGTAGAAAAGAATTTTTTTCCTTTATGTATCTTTCCTTGTACCAGCCTTATTGGTACAGGTCATTTTTATGTACAATGTATTTGGTTCGGTAAGAAACAGTATGAAAAACAAGAACATATGCTCATATATTTGAATATGTGGCTACACCAACCTACTACAAAGAGGAGTTCTCAGCAAGTTTTATTAGCTTTTCGCACATGCATAAATACGACATTTCATATGACTAAGTCTTTTTAAGAATTAGGGGTTTAAGATTAAAATGTATCACTTCAGAATGAAATTATACAACCCGTGTTAACAAAGTATTATTATGTCTTACTCATCCACTTCATGAGACTAGAAGAATATTTTTGGATGTCAGTCTCCTAAAGAAGGGTATATTAGTAACTTTACCCCTACTACAAGGAAAGTGAAAAAATTAACTTACCTTTAACACTTTTTCTGTTAACATCAGCTCCTTTTTCAAGTAAATACTGTGCAATTTCCTTGTGGCCTTTATAACACGAGATCATCAGGCACGTATGCCCATGACGGTTTGATACTTCCAGGTCAGCTTTGTGCTCCACAAGGTATTTTACTATTTCCAGGTGTCCGTCAAAACAGGCAGCTCTAAGCGGTGTTGAATTTGTCAGAGTTGTATTGTTGACAGATGCACCATGATCTAACAGACACTGAACAACCTTCAGGTGGCCAGCCGCTGATGCTGCCCATAATGGTGGAGCCCCCTCAATGGTCTCACCATCAAAATTCACTGAACCACCAATTTCTATTGACGCGGAGCAATGGTCCAACAAGTATTCCACCATGTCAAGATGACCGTAACGGGCTGCCATCAAAAGTGGTGTGGCACCATTGGTTTTCTCTGACATCAGTAGGGCCACCTCTTCTCTTGATTTGCTTGCCAGTAACTTGGAAAGCAGCCGCAGCTTGCCATCACGAGCTGCATTGAACACTGCTGTCTTTAGATCCATTTAGTCTGTACCTCTCTGCCTCCTGAAGGATACACACCCGCCTTTCTCAGCGTCAAAAGCTTACTGAAAACGCACAGTCCAAACAGAATTTCCCCAGCTTCTTCTCAGATCAGTTTCACTTAGATGGGACAACATGGAGACTCTGAACAGGGTTCTGATAAAGCATAGGCTACGCTTGTTACAAACCTGCAAGAGAAAGAACAGTGGATGTTCCGACCGCCTATTTCACAAAGAACTGACAGGAACTGTATTTTCCTACAGCAGCCTCAAATAACTCGCTGTGGTGCACCGACCGCCAGCTGCCTTCCTTGGGAGCCCCTCCCCGGACTGCTCGGTGCTTCCCGAGTAAAGTCGTTGATGGGGAAGGGGCTAATCCTATCAGCGTGTTATCCGTACCGGCCACAGAAAAATCCTCTTCTCCTTTACAGCATTACGATCCGTACCCCTGACTTGATCTTGAGGAGCAGCCTGAGGAAAAAGCCCCCTCTCCTCCCTGCTCCCCCACAGATCCCGTAGACACGCACCCCCGGGCGAAAGCCGGGGGGAAAGGCGACGCACAACCCGGCCGCCGCGCTGTGGCCGTGTCTCAGGCAGCAAGGAGAGATCGAGCCTGCCCCTTCCCGCCCAGAGGTCCGCCACCTCCCCTCAAAGCGAGCGCACTCCCCCACCCGCTCCCCCCTCAGGGCCCCAAAGCCGCTCCCGCTTCCCCCACGGCCGCCCCGGCCTCCCCGCCCGCCCAGAGACGGCCAGAAAGGGCCGCCAAACTGCAAGTTACCTTCCCGGGGCGCCACCGGCCCCTACCTGCCGCAGCCAGCCTCACAGGGAAGCGCCCGCCACCGCCTCCCGCACCCCGTCCACCTCCTCCATGGGAGCCGAGCCCCGCCCCCCAAAACCGGCCCCACGCCCGGAGCGCTGCGCGGCGCAGCCTCCTGGGCGGGACCGGGACCAATCAGAAAAGGGCGCGGGCGCCCGCCAACCAGTCGCAGAGGGGTTGGAGGGCGGGACTACGCCGCCGCTGAAGGGCTCTGAAGAGGGAGGCGGGACTACGCCGCCGCTAGGGGGAGGGCGAGGTTTCTCCTCCGCGCCCCACCCTGCTATAGCACTGGTGGGCGGGGGGAGGGGGGGCTGGAGGGAGAGGGGCGGTCGGAGTTGTTATGGGGGTGAGGGCTCGTTGCAAGGGTTAGGTCTTACTCTGAGAGTGGGAGCTAGGAGAGGGCAACGGGGTCCTCGCGTGGGGGGCAGCACAACCCCGTGGAGCAAATGATATCAAATATATACCTCATTAATTGATAATTTTTTGGGTGAAATGCCCGTTTTTTGCAAAGCGGAGGATGCTCTGGCTGTGGGCAATGTCGTTGTTTGGCATAGAATTTGGTTTGGTTTGGTTTTTTTTTTTGACATTGCATGTGGCTTGCTGCAGGCTCAGCAAGTAAAATTTATTTTATTCCTATAGTAATAAAAAGGAAGAAAGATCCTTAAAAAGCTGCACCCCAGCAAGGGAATGTAATTTCTGTCACGACCAACTATATTATCCACATGGCTCAGAAAGGGACACCATAGACAGAAACAGACTTGAGGAAGACCCATGGGTGTTCACGGGCAGTAATTTGCGATGAGTCTTGGTCATCGGGTAGGGGGGCAGTATCACTGTGTATCACTCATTTGTATATTTGTATATACTATTGTTTTCAATATTATTGTAGTTTAGTTATTAAGTTGTCCTTATCTCAACCCACGAGTCCTTTTTTTTTTCCTTTATCACTTTCTCTCCCCCATCCTTGGGAGGGCGGATGGTGAGCAAACAGGTTGTGTGGGGTTGGCTCCCAGACAAGGGTAAACCCATCACACTCCAGATACATATATATATATGTGTGTGTCTTTGTGTATCTTCAACAATTATTTAATCATGTTTACATTTTGTAAGGGCCATTCTCAGGACATGAGTGGACTTAGGGACATCTGACAGTGCAGCTGCATCCTGACCACTGTTGTACATATTTCACAATTCCACACTGCCCTGGAGAGGTGGCACTTGCTCGGCAGCACCTTGCTCTGGAGGGGCACCGAGAGCCATGAGCCATGAGCCCAGGCATGGCCCCAGACAGTGCTTCCCTGTTGCAGTTATTTTCTGACTCCCAGAATGGACTTAAGCCCTGCTTCCCAGAGGTACAAAGCAAATATTTTGACCCAGTGTACCTGAAGCACTATGAAAAACAAGAGATACCAATTCCTTCTTTAAGGTTTCAACTTTAATCGTTCCTAGACAGTCAATCTGGTGTGGTGACAATTTCATCTGGTTTAGCTCTCCCTCTCTTGTGGATGTAGGAATAACGGCCTCGTGCCACAAGGAGGAGGGCTTTTGTTGTCAGATGGATTATTGGTGGTGCCGCAAGCATAGCCCAAACCATTGAAAAGACGGGTTAGCCTTGACGTTTAATTGGTTTTGCAGTTTTCTTCCCCAGAATATACTCTTTGTTTTGGAAACCTGTGAATGGAGAATGGTGTTAAGTGCAATAATAACATGGCTTTGATGACTTAGTTCTCACCCCAGGGTATTCTTGCCCTCAGAGCTATTCACATGAGACAGCAGGAGGGATTTGTCACACACAGGGGGGTCTAATGTGCTACCCACCTTGCACGCACCTACATTTTGGTGAGGAGCAGTCCCCCACCCTGTTCCAGGGTCACACCTCTGTGGCACTGTCTCACAGACCAGTGTTTTCCGGTTGCATCCACAGCCTTAGTTCCAGACTGTACAAACGGTAATACCATAAGGAAAAACTCACAGGTCACCAGACAATGCTTGATGGAGTGCTTGGTCTGGGCCAGTGGGAGGGTTTTCCAGACTGCCACTGATAATCCTTTGGGAGCCAAATTCTGTTTTCAGCAAGAGACCTGGTTGTAAAGTGCTGTATTCGCCTTCAGTTCTTTAGTGCTGTGTCCCAAACAAAAGAGAATGGTGCAGAGCTTGCTTTCTCCTCGAGGAAGGCTATGCACAGCAATACAGTAAAGAGAAACCTCAACCACATCTCAGTTGCTAGCCTTGACACTAGAAGAAATATATCTACATTAACATGGTAGTTTCCTCAAATTTTGAATCACGCTTTTCATCATGCACAAGGTGGTATCCCCAGCATGACTATACTTCTGTTAGGCTCTGAGCTAACTCAGAAAACTCTGTGTTGCATTTTGCAAGGTGGACGTGCGCCTGAGCTGCTCTGCGTAGTGTATGTAGTGCATGGCTCTCTCCCCTACAGAGAGCTGGCTGAGAGTTAGGTCAGAAAGGGAATATAGAGTATAAGATAAGGAAGGCTTCCAGGAAGGAGAACTGTAGCAGAGAGTGAGCTGAGCAGAGAGATGCCTGAGGCATCTGTGAACAAATGCCAGCGTATGAGCTGAGGACAAATTATTCAATAAACTGAACTATCCGTTGAAGCACAGCCTGAATCCTAGCTCTTTCTTGAGGCACCTTGACCACTGGGCAATAAGGTGGTGATGGCAAACTCCTGTTGACTGCTGCCAAACTTACCTTAGTAAAGCCCCTTCCTGGGTGCCGGTGCTTGCCCACACCTCTGGCAGCCCCAGTGGTGGCACAGATGCTGGCAGTGATGCTCCATGCAGTCGCTGTCACTTACTCTTATCCATGAATATTTATGCATTTTCATATGAAGGAAAAGAGCTTTGCAAGGACTGCCAGAGACGCTTACCCTGGAAGTGTTTGCACCCAGGGGCTGCAAAACCCTGTGTGGCACTGGGAGATCCCATGTGAGCTGGGCCAGAGATGCAAGCCTGCGCCCTGGGTCTGGGGCGAGGGGTCAAGGCACTGGCAGCACCTCCTCACCCTGCCTGACCCTGAGCAAAGGCTGCACGTGCTGCATCGGAAAACAACCCTCTTTCCCTCAGGACAAGAAAGACCATAGGCCTCGGACACACCCTTGGGTTGGAGACATTGCCACACAGGAGGTAGTTGCATATTTAGGCTAAGACTCCCAAAAATGTGTTTGCTTGCTTTAGGTGTCATTGGTGACCCAGATGTTCACCCCTTGGTCTAAAACCCCAGCCCTTTCCATGCAAGTCTACTGTGGGCAAGCCAGGTGACAAAGTTTTTTCTTCTTTAACTGGCAAACTCTTGCTTGTCTTGTCCTATCAACAAAACTCTGGGAGCAGAATTCATTGGTTGTTGTGTAAGCAGACAAACGTGGTGCAGATTGGTGTTAAAATTGTAAGAGAGGTTATGAGCTGGCTGGATATGTGAGTCTGCAGGAACGGAAAAGTTTTGGCAGATTTGCTGAATCCCTGCAAGCTGTGAGCTCTCCTTGTCCTTTGGCACTTAACTCACAGCTGACGGCAGAAACTGTCTGCAGCCCACTTGTGGACACAGACTAAGACAAAGAAGTCTGGTCTTAGGAAGTACCTTATTTCTCAAGAGAAATAAGAATTTCTGCCTATTCACCCTGGAGTGTAAGGGTGACATTTTGTTTACAGCGAAGTCAGCTGAGCCAGGGTTTTACCCCCAGTATCCGTAACAATATTTGGCTCACTAATTTTCTCTAGTTCTACTATGAAACCAGGGGAATAAGAAGAAAATGATAATCAGTTTGTCTACAATTTATAAAAAACCTGTACAAATCACACTAGTTTTACAGGCTGTTAAATTACATATTTGTGCATGTGTGTGTGTATGTATGTATGTATGTGTATAAAATGGAAATAGTTTATAGATTAACTTCCCTAAAGTGCACACAGTGGTTTAGGAGTAGAAATAACGGAGAGAGGTGCTGTTCCACATGATGTGGGTATTCCTAAAAAGTGAAAATAAAGTGAGTTTACAAATATCCTCACAAAGGGAGTTCAGGGTTTTTAACTACATCTTTACATTTTTTTCCTACATCTTCCCTCACTGTTCTGGTATTTGATGTGCAAGATGCAAAATTAATTTTCCTCTCTTTTTGCTGCCCCTGGTGCTAATTCAAGAGGGTGAAAGTACATTGACAGAGGTTGCAATTTTCAGGAATTCCAACATTTCTGACATTAAAATCAGTGGCAGTTGTGCACCTAGCTTTTTACATCAGTATTTCCCAAGCCTGTGAAAGATGAATTTCCCACAAAGAAGGCAAACCAAATTTTCTTCATCTCCTGGCAAGCCATAGCATGCACTATAAAAGACCTGCGTGTCAGAATTCATGCATCCAAAGGTGTTACTTCTAGCCAGTGCATCACCATGCATTGCCTCTTCCGTAACAATAGCCAGGTATTTTGGGAGAGGCTGCCCTAGGCTGCATAACAGATCTTGAGCAGTAAAATTCGTACATTTAACATGGTAAAATTTAAACGTAGCACAAGCAACTACCAGAGTAAAATTCTCTGCCTAAGCAACATTTGCAACTTGCAAAATAATCTCAGATTTATCAGTACAGTTGTTGTAAGTCAATAGCTGGCTAAGCTGTAGATAAAAAATGACTCAAAAATTAGCTCACCATTAAAAATTAGCTCACTGTACTTTACCCATGCCATTATGAGGTATAGCCAGTCATGTTAATGTTGCTAGCCATGCTGGGGTTGAACCATGCTCTGCCATGGGGTGATCCCCTATTAAAGATATGTTGGGCATGCACTGTGACTTTGTTTACGATCAATTGCTTTGACTAATCCTTTGCTCTGTTAAACTTCGGGTTGTGCCATTGTGACACCAGAAGCGTTTCCTCTCCCATAGGCTGTACCTATTCTTGTATGTCATAGGCATGAAACTTCCAGAATAGGCTGCTCAGAGTCTCTTTACTGCCCTTTTTTTTTTTTTTTTTTTAACCCTATACATATTATCCCCCTGTTATTTTCCTTGCTTTTCTCCCAGGCCAAGGACAAGACGGGCCCAATGACATTGATATACAGAATTTTAGCTATTGTATTCACAAGATTTCCACAGTGCGTGGAATAAAAAATACATAACATCCTTTGCTTTCCAAGTATAGAACAGACATTTCACCTACAATGAAACGTACTAGGCTAGTCATGATTACTTGCAAATATGCATATTTTACTCTCAGGCATTTGTACAGAGCCCTCCACTAATTCACTGCAGAGAAAAACTATGGAGCTGATGGCCAGGGAGCACTCTGAGCTGACAGAAAGCTCAAAAGGCTACAGGGGGTCCAAAACGGTTGGGAGCAAACATCTATGTAGTAAAGGTACTTTTCCTCAAATAGATGCCAGAGAAAATGGGGGTAAGCAGAGAAATACTCCATTTTCTGCAAGCACCTTCCAGCATAAGCACAGAGAGCAAACAAAACAGTACAAGTGCTAGGCAACGGTCTGATTGCAACGTGCTGCGTGCTGCAGCTCCTGCAGAAGCTGCTGAGTGGCTGGGAGCATGCCGGTAGTGTTTCAGTCCTTGGCTTCAGATTCAAGTGCTATAAGTGTCCCTACATTTTAGTCATCTGCAGCTGTAACTGTCATTGGGAGTCTGCAGAGACACCAAGCAGTATAGGCTAGCTTTGACCTTTTACATTGCCATATATAACCAGAAACCATTCTGTCTGTAGCAAAGAATCCCAGTTCACAGTGGTTTCTGTCCACGTGGGGGTGTATGTGTACACATGCACACAGTCACACATGTGTGTGCTGTGGAGAGTTCTGCTCTCGTTTTCTGTCCTTTAACCATTTCTACAATCAGCTGGTCAGAGGCAAGTGTGTGGCCTCAGCAAGAAGATCTCTGGGAGTAGCTTCCTATTAAATAGTGACTAGGGACTCCTCCACTAATCTGCCTCTGATTGCTGACTCTAGCTTGACCCTGAAGAAACAGAGGGCATGGACTAACAGGACAACTATTTCCAAGCCTGATTTAATTCTAGGTCAGGACGCAGAGGTTTGTTTTTTTTGGTTTTTTTTGAATTACGTAAGGCTCAGATATTGGGTTTCTCAGTTCCTTTGCTCAGGGGTGTCTCTGCCTGTCTGTCTGGTGGTTTTCTGATAAGAAAGGCGTCATTTCAGTAGTGGCTCTTCTCCTTGTGGAGCTGCCATTGGCCACAGCCATCCCCGGGGCACTGCCACATCCTTCCCTCCAGACGCCAACCTGCCTGAGGAAACCCCACAAGCTCTTCAGCACTTGCCTTTAACAGCAAGGTTTCACAGTGCTGAGTCTGCAACAGGCAGCCATGTAACCAATTCCCTCCTCATACAGGCTGCCTGTTCCACTGCCGCAGCATAGGAGCAGCTACTGCATTTTCTTCTGCAGGCTGGATTACTAAAACACCATTTGCTGGGGCTTCTCCCAAGCATGCCTCAGAAGATTCAGTTAGTGCAGATTGGAGCTGTGTGCTTGGGTTTTAGTGCTAGCCATGCTGAGTTTATCAAAACTGCCTTAGATTAATAGATTGCCTTAGCTTATTTAAGATTTATAAATCTCTTGGATTTACGGCACTAGTACCTCAGGAATTCAGGCACTGTCCTTTCCTTGAGTACCCCTCAACTCTGGCTGTCAGCCAGAGAGTGCAGGCAGACCATCCCCAGCACTGAAATCTGAAGAGAAGCTACCTTATCTCAGTTCTGGTTTTCTGCCTCTTTTTTCTCCTTTTGGTAGTTAACACCAAATAAGATTTATGGTTTTCTGAGAAGGAAGAGGTGCAGCCTTTACCCTGCCCTTTCTCTAAGGAATGAATGCAGTGCAGGGCGAGGTGGCAGCCACAAAACTTCACGTTTTCCACAGGTCCAGTTGGTTGGGAAACATCTGAGACAAGTGCCAGAAATTTTTGCAATAGGTTTGTTCTTTTAAGGGGAAAAAAAAATAAAATGGCTTATTCCAGTTAATAAGTCAGCATTTTTTGCAGAAGTCTTTACAGGCCTTCAGGCAGAGCAAAGGAAAATTTAAAATCACAAATAACCTATTGCAGAGAAAGCGAAATACACCATTAGGCATATGAAGTGTGTCACCTCTGCTTCCCATTGTGCAATGCCTTCTAACACAAGACATTGTAAATAAAATATGTAGCTTTCTGTGACATAAGGATAGCTGTCCTTGTTTAACAGCTGAATGTAGCAAAGCACAGAGAGCAAAGCACAGGGAGATCTTTGAGACCTAACCTACTGTGTGGAGGGAGGGCTGAGAATGACACTAGAGAGTGTTTTTCTTGTATGCTGCCTTGCTGTCCCAGCCCTTGGCCTCACCATTCTGTTTGGGTATGTCCGGTTTCCAGCCATTAATAAGGCACCTGCCTCAAATGCTGTTGTTGAACTGGTGGACCACTGTGCCCACCGCACCCAGGGCCAGGAGCCTTTCACTTCAGCCCAGTGCAGAGCTCAGCATTCCTGAGGTCTCTCCCTGTATCTGACTCTTTGCTCACTTCTAACAGGACAGAATGTACTAAGCCAACAGGTGGCATCACGGTGATATTTGGGACCTCCAGAGGGAAGAGACAGTGCAGAGGCTGCTGGATGCAGAGTGCTCTGAGATGCTGGCGAGATGCTGGCAAGAGTCTCCCTTGCAAATGCGATAGTCACGGCAACAGTGCTCTGGCTTCTCCCGGAGAGCAGTAATACAGCTTTAAATGTAATTCCATATATTTGGTTTGTAGTGCAGTATTGCTCCCCCCAGCAGTATGCTCAGAACACCTGAACTGTTTCTCCCTTACCATACCAAAGACAGGAGAGGGTCATCCAGCTTGCTTTTCCAGCACTTACAACCACAAGTGTGAGAGCCGAAGCAGGTCACAGCTGGATGACATACTCATTTCTCAGGCTTTTCTTATTGCAGAATACAAATTTCCTCTGTGCCAGAGTATCACTGTCTACCTTTTTACGTACTGCATTCTGCTGCAGTGCTCAGGGAGATCAACACGTAGCACAAAGGCAGCTGCCTGGGAGAGGCACGGCAGAACTGCAGTCAGCACCAAATGCAGCCTAAGACAAGGAACAGGAGTTTCATCCGGCTGGAGTCTGCAGCTCCCTGGCAGATCCTTGCTCAATGGCCAGGCAATTGTCAGCTGGCAGGGGTAGCACACTAAGCGTCCCAGTAAGAGCGGCAGGAGGATGGGTGGTGGTCAGCAGTGACTAGGCACACATTTCTGCATGAAAATGAGATGGCAGTTTCTGTTTGTAGGCACCTGGTGTGCAACATAGCTGTCTATGTGGTTCTTGCAGGCAGAATGCAACAGTATGAGCAGACAGTAACTCTTGTGGGAACAGGTTTTTTTCTGAACTAGCTACTGAAAGAGAAAAACATTAATGTGTAAATGACCTGAGGACTTCAACCCTCGAACATTGCCCAAGAGCTGCACAGTAGGATGTGACCTGCAAGTATGGGCTTCTCACCATCAAAGCAACTGTTATCTTCTGGGATCACCCAGAAGCAATCGTTATAGAGAGGTGGAAGACATAATGAGCAGCAATGCATCAGCTTGGTAGCTCAAGAACAGGTGTCTCTGGGTTGCTGAGATTTGGTCCAAGCCTGAGAACTGGTTTCCCTTTTTGGAAACATTTAGCTGTGTAACAGCCCAGGACAGACCACATCTCCTCCTGTTTGTCTCTTACTTCTTCCCATTCTCTTTTCTTTCTGTCTTCTTTGCATGATCCTCCCATTGGTATGGTTTGTACCATTTTAAACATCACAGGAAAAAGTACATTTACACTGGAGGATAAAATAAAAAAGGTTAAAAAAAAGTGTAGACAGCAGTTAGATGAATCAGCATTGGCAGAGGAACTCTGAAAGCCTCCCACAGCTGAAACCCTCCACCCATGCTCCCGATGCCTGTGGCTCTCCTTGAGGAGTGTGGGCAGCTTTCGCCACCCCACCGTGGCAAGAGGGGCACAGGTGAGCAGAAGCCTGACCCTACCCCCTCTCTTATGGTGGCACAGTCCCCAGCACTGGCATAAGAAACACCCCTCTGCCTGCAGGCAGCTGCCTCATGTCGATAGGCATCACTTGCAGCATGTTAATCACTAGTGTGATTAACTGAGAAACCCCCTACCCTGCTCAAGACTTTCTGCCATTCCAGGCACTATAAAGGGCTAGACCGAGGGCACTTAGCCAGGGCTGTGGACACCCAGAAGCCCCCCAGCTCCATAAATATGCTTTCTTGCAGCACAGGGGTACAGCCTACATGTGGATGAAGCGTGTGGTGTGTTCATGACAGATTCTTGCCCTAAATTTTTGGGACAGAGACACATAGCTGTCATCCTCCTCATTTACAAAACAGGGAACACAGGCAGAACACGACACGTTGTGTCCCAGATCATGCTGCCTTCAAGCAATGGCACAGCTATCACGTCAGCTACCTCCAGCAAACATGGCATCGGTGCTGATCCGCACACTAAAGCCCCTCTCTCTGTCTTTTCTCTTCAGCAAGGAACAAATTGTCTTGCTCAGAGCTGGCTGTCCTTACATTTGGAATAGGCAGATTTCAGTCATTCAGAAATGAATAAATTATCCTGTTTTAAGTTAATTTCCACCAGAAAAAGCAAATATTTCCAATGATATTGTAGTATTTACATTCCACACCAGAAATATAAAACTACAGAGAAACCTAATGCAAACTGGCTTACTGAATCACAGCTAGCAGTCCTACCAAGTGCAGGAGGGAAAAAGAACACTGAATATCTGTCCTAAATCTGTTCATATGCTTAAGAAATGGGGTATGTGAAGTGTACAAAATACAAGTAATTCAAACTGGTGCCATTTCTGTGGCTCTCTTTTTCCACCCTCAGCTCAGAAAACTTGCCTTGGAGACAGTCTCCTACACTATTCCATCCAATATAGTTGTCTAATGTTTTCCCTTTAAGAATGTGCCAAACAAAGTTCAGTCAGAATGAGCCAAGAAAATGTTTCTTGATGTAACAGAACACAAACAAACAAACAAATAACAAAACAAATGTTTTATTTCTAGGAAAATATCCAAAATGTAGCAAAAATAAAATATCCTTGAAATGCCCATTTCTCAAAGTGGTAGCATATTTCATAGAGTGCCTTTCAAAATGAATTGGTTTCATTGTGATGACCAGTATTGCTCTCTTATTAATATTTTTCATTATCATCTACAAGATGTGAAATGCTGTACACTGTTAGTGGAAAGCAATACATGTCTGGCAGAGCTCACAGGAGAAAGCCAAACATAGCTAGGGTTTCAGTTGGGCATCATCTTGTATCTCTAAGTAGACACAGTGACAGGCACGCCTTCATGTACGGCATGCATGCAGCAGTACTAAATTAACATGCCTTGCTGGAGAACTTCAGGTTTTTTTAGTACCATAAGTCTTGTCAAAATAAGAGTTTCCCTTCCTTTGTGAAAGAAGAACAAGGAATATAACTTCTGCTTTATTCAGAACATGGTCTGTCTTCACTGGTTTTCACCATGACAAGTGCTCTAGTTTCTGTTTCGTCCCTTCTTTCCTCCGTGTCTCTTACTGTTGCCTGAATCTAGACTCACGGAGAATTTTCTCCACCTGTTTTGCAAAGCTAGGATTATACTCTTACAGTGTATTAACAGCCTGCAAAAGAAAAAAAGTATTCTCCTGTTAAGTGGGTTATTCAGTGGCCTCACAGGTATCACAGAGTTGTATTTTATGCTGTTAGGAGCATTGACAAGGGAGGTGAAAGACTGAAATACATACTAAATTAAGAAAATTTTGTCAGTAGTCAGTCAGTGGTCTGGATGTCCCCATTCACAGCATCACTTAAGTTTTCCAGGACATGTCCAATACAAGGCATCGCCACAAAGATTATGCCAGATTTAACACATAATTTACTCTGTAGCAGGTTCTGGATCTGGATGGCTTCACCTGCATCATTGTTAGCACTCAGAATCACACACATACAGAAAACAGCCTCAGTAGTCTCGTTACTGCCACAACCTCCTGAAGCTCTGCTTGTGGGCTCCCTGATTTCAGCAGAGAGGCTGCACAGTTCATTAATTGTCTTGGAGTCTCCTAGACCTGTACTCAGGCTGTTAGCCTTTTGCTGCTCTTTGCAGAGACTGGTTTGTCTGGAATTAGTATTGCCCGTTATTAAAAACACACAGTTCCAAAGATGATTTGTTGGTGTGACTAATGTCTGCTTTCTCTATTCTTTAAAACAAACAAACAAACAAACAAACAAACCTGAAAAAAAAACCCAGACAAAAAAAACCCACCAAAAAAACAAGAAAGAAAAAAAGCAAAAGAACTACTGAGTGTTAGGATAACGTTAAAAAAATAAAATTTCTTCACCTTTTTAAAATAACAAACTTGTTTGTCCGGTGGAAGCTGTTATTCATGCTAATGAAAGAAGGCAGAAATGCTGAGAGAAAAGCTGATGTTTAAGTTCAAGAGTTCCTAGTCGTTTTTGCTGATTATCTAGATGCTGAGCACTCTCCAGCTTACAAAAAGGCTGGGCACTTCCCATGGAGGCCCACTAGCTGTCACCAATAGCAAAGTACAGCCGGAAGGCTCCAGCCTTTGTTGTGGTTCCTATGCTGCAAAGGGCGGTGTTCAGCTGAAGATGTCAGCAGAGGGATGGCAGGGTGGAAGCTCATCCATCCCCTGTGTGATCTGTGCTCTCACGCTAGCTGAAGTTAGTGATGGTCAGACACAGGCGTTGCCCAGTGGCCAGCAGCACCGTGAAGCCACTGCATCAGCTTTGGGGAGGTGATATAAGGCGTAGCACCTGCAGAAAATGGAACAGCCAGCCTTTTGGTGTCTCATTCCAGTTTATTTCTTTAATCATCATTTTAACAGCTTGAGCTGAACTTAGAGGAGCATCCTCCCTCTGCACAAAGAAGTTGGAGATGCTGGGATTTTTAATTCTGCTAATACCACTCTCAGACTTGAGCAAATCCCCCAGGCAAAAGCCGAGCAGGAGAGATCCTGCCACTTTCAGCAACAGCCAAGCTGATTTAGCTGTAACATAAGAGCACAGCCAAAGCTCACACCCTCCATGGGATTTAGGCAACTGAATTGGCCTTTAATTTAATCTGGGTTCCAGTGCCCTCACCCAAGTTACAGATGTCATCTGGGACAGAATCAGGCTTCGGATGGTAAGGGCAGTAGGACCTGCACAGAAAGTGCTGTCTGCCTGGTGTAGCCCCACAACTCCCATTCCCTGTGTTTCCCTGCCTCTCTCTTGATCTCTTTCCCTCTAAAATGCTGGTTGCTGTGCAGCTTTCTACCTGAGAATGAGTGGGCAGGTTCACCGGTGGGACCACGGGTATTGCCCCTTCGTCAGCCTGAGAGGTTTCTGATGCGAGGGAACCCAGGTTTGGCAGCGGCTGAACACCTTCCCTGGGGGCTTGGTACTCTCTCAGCATCTCCTGCCCTGAGAAGCCTGTCAAGGTCTCCCACAAGCAGGTCTTGGTCTGACCCACAGCTTTTCCTTTTTTTATACATGAAGTTAAGCCAGCATTAGCCTGTTCAATCTAAATATAGCACAGGTAGCCGCAGTCGTCCCCTGCTTCATGCTTTCCCGCGCTTACAGCCCCATATTGCTCCACACAGTGTGCTTCTGGCCTTAAATGTTAGTTTCATTTTACTGATAGAGCTTCAAGAGTTTTCCAATGACTGGGTAAAGAGGCAGCATTGGTGTTTGGCATGGGAAGAGCAGAGGCCCAGAGAGCAGCGGCACTTTGTCCCTCAGTAACACAAAGCCCATGTGGAGCCTCCCTTGATCTTGATCTACCTCCATTTTCCATCAGGCTATGAAATTTTCCTCATTAAGTGAAAATACACTGTGCATGTTGTGTTTTAATGTTGTAGTCTCAAAAATACAGGCAGGAGAACCAATGGCCTCCGGAGACAGGGGCCAAAACACTGCAGCTCCACTTGGGGTAAAAACAATTAATGGTATTAAAATCAAACAGGGTGCTTTTTTTTTTTTTGTTTCTAAAGCATGTTCAACCTCAATCAAGTCAATAAATATTGGAATAAACACATCATAGAATCATAGGATGGTTTGATTTGGAAGGGACGCTAAAGATCATCTATTTCCAACCCCCCTGCCATGGGCAGGGACACCTCCCACTAGACCAGGTTGCTCAAAGTCTCATCCAGCCTGGCCTTGAACACCTCCAGGGAGGGGGCATCCACAACTTCCCTGGGCAACCTGTTCCAGTGCCCCACCATCCTCACAGTAAAATTTTTTTCCTAATATCCAATCTAAATCTACCTTCTTTCAGCTTAAATACATTACCCTTTCTTCTAGCACTACACTCCTGATCAAGAATGCCTCCCCATCTTTCCTATAGGCATGTCTTTAAGGATAGCTGGTGATCTGATCACGCAGCTTAACACGTGAAGGACGTGGCTCTGGATCTCACTGGAATGGTGGATTTGAGAGAAAATGCTGCCCATTAGAGAACAGAGCAGTGTCTTATTCATAATGCAGCCTGCAGTAGGAAGCTGAGAGCATGAACACTGAAAATGTCTTACACATGGAAATAAAGATACAGGATAGCTGTACACTTACTTGTTATGTACATTTAGTCCCTGTAAAGCTGTGGAAATGCAGGTGTGGGATCTATGCATCCTACACAGTGTCCCCAGAGCACTGCCTGGTGTTCATGTGGCTGTGTTCCCATGGCACAGAACTTATTTTCAAATTATTCATCAGAAATTTGGGCTTCTTTCTTTTGTTTAAAAAAAAAAGTCAAGAGAACAATTCAGAGGTTTGCCTTTGCAGTAAGAATGAATTGGCAGCAGGCTAAGTGCATTGAGCAGTAATTATAGTAAGACACAGAGCTTCTGTGCTAATGATCCCTTAAATTAAATTCACATGTGACCTGATATAGGGTCAGGCATAGAGTTTCTGTGCTTGTTTGCTGCCCTCTCTTGGCAGCGTGACCAACCTCCAGGAGGGAAAACAGTGAAGGTTGTCAAGAAGCAAGAATTAAACCATGCTCACTCAAGATAAGATGTAAGAAAGAATCTTGTACTAAAGAAAAATGCAACATTTTGCATCTTTTTCCACATTGGAAAAACAATTAATTACTTGTAAGAAGACAGATCTGTCTTCTCTAAGACAAGGTCCTTTTACTCAGTATGTCTGTGAGAGGGAGAACTGATTTGAGTGATGTGATGGGTTGGCCCTTGGCTGGGGGCCAAACCACACACACCCACTCACACAGTTCCTGCCCCTACCCAATGATAGGGGAGAGAATTAAGGAGGTAAATGGCAAAGAGGACTCGTGGGTTGAGATAAGGACAATTTAATTACTAAACTACAATAATACTAGAAATAATACTATATACAAAGATGCAATGTGATACACAGTGATAATGCCCCTCCCCACCTGATGGCCAGAGGCCCAGCCCACTCCCAGCCAATGGCCCCGAAGGAGGGAGAGAATAGGTGATAC